>OY740778.1:46533600-46619389 GCA_963513935.1 Aphrophora alni | reverse complement strand
TAATATTAAAGAACAACTAATATGCCTTTAAACGTTATAATGTACCTGTTATGAACATCCCATGTCAAGTACAAGACACAAAATACAACAAGCAGTGGAGTTGACAAAGCTTCCACTTAGAGTACAATATATTCTGAACAAGTATATCCTACAGACAAAACAAACAAAGTAGATTCTTTCATTACTTTTATATCTTAAGTTACTTAGCCTAATTACTCTACTTACTTAGGTTGTCGTAAACTTCTTTTACAACTTCCCTACAAGTGATAAACTTCAAAGAATCCATACTGTCTTTACAACACACATCTCTTCCAAATTGTCTTGGGAATTAATTATTTGTTTTGCAATTTATGTTACGGATGAAGAATGTAATTCGAGTACAGGATGTCCAATAAGTCCTGATCATCGTAAGAAAGGCTGCTTTATACACAATTCAATGCCATAAGGTGTGTTTCAATAATTAGTGATCGAAAATTTCAATTTAACTTTGATTTAGATAAACGAGTTATATAACCAAGTTTTAAATAAAACAACAATTTTTTTAGTATCAACCACAATGGAATACCACCAAGTACCTACGGTCTCTAGCATAAATAGTTTAACCAAGTTTTATCATCCAAGTAGATAGTTTAGTTTTATTAAAATCTGTTCACGTTTTTAAACGTTTATATTTTCATCGTAGCTATGTTTAAAATATCAAAAGCTTTAAGATAAAATAAAAAGAGAAACATACACGTCCCTGTGGTTCTAAAATACTTTGATTACCCAGTTTTGTAAATAAAATGGAATAAATAACTGAAAAATATTGGTTTAAAAATAACATTTACTTACATAGAGATTGCTTATTCCAGATTGCTTATTACGTTAAATGAATTGATTATTTAAATAAGACCAAACAACAATATCAACTTCATTTATAGTGAGTAATGAATCCCGAGGTCATTTAACTGGATCTACAAGTTTCTCAGTGCAGCCTTTCCTTCATTTCCTACCGTTTGTCTTTGTTTTTTATCTGGTATCTATTATTGTTCTCTTTCAACCCTAATCCTATTACTATATTCAAGGTTTTATGTTACTTTCCTCTTCTATTCGAAGTATGAGATAGATTTGGTAATCACAAAACATTCAACACTATACTGTTTTGAATATTTTCACGTATTTTAATTTTCCACATTCCATCAATTCATCGACGTTGTCCATCTGTATTTAAGTACAAAGTGATCAAAACATTAGGATAGGAATATACAATTTGGTCTAGGTCTCAAATAGAACCACATTGACAATTTTTAGTGGATGTAAAAATTAAACATGACAATTTAAAAGAGTTTTTGCTAATATCTCCTGAGTACACTATATTAGATATAAATTGGCATTTTTTAATTCTACATTTAATGGTATCAAGCTTAACTCTCTACGATGACAAATAGCGAAATGATTGTCAAACCTTGTTATTTAGAACATGTGACATTCATAGCCGTCGGTATGGAGAACAGAAACAAGTTACCGAAACGAACATAGAGAGTGAAACATTCTTCACATATGTACAGTTACAAGGTTTGCTAGAGCTGAGACACTAAAAGAGCGAAGCGAGTGGAGTGTTTGATTTTATCACATATAAGAAGCCTCTTAGTTACCTACACCATTACTTGTTTCAGAAAACCCTTGTAACAAATATTTTATAGTATTATATTTCATGATAGGAGTGGATCCTTGACACCTCTTATCAACCTGTTTTTAGTCTTCTTGGATACAAATAGAAGTCGTTTAAGCGACTATTTCCATAGTTCGTTACAGTTCTTAGGTGCAATTTAAAACCTTACATAGTTTTCATTAATTTTTGGTATCTAGTCATACATTGATTTTGTAACACATAATTTTATATATTCGCAAAATTGGAATGACAGAGATGCCAAGATCTGGCATTGGCTAAAGTAAAGTAAGTAGTAAGTATATATTCACAAAATTCAAACTATAAGAGAAGGCTGCTTGTTTTAAATCAAAAAGATACATAATTTGTTTATGTTCGCAACTAATTATTTATAAATGAAAAAAAAAAGGAAATAATTTCTTGTTTTATTATAATTATTAAAATTGTAACAAACTTTGGTTATTTCTTAGCTTTCAGCTCGCTTTGTGAATAGAGAATCGTGTTTTTAATAAAACTACGTTTGTTCCATATCTTTATAAAAATTGTAACCACTGAGATTAAGCCATTCTGATCATTTAAACATAAAGAAAATCAATCATATTTTATGTACTTTTATTACATCATGTTAATATTTTTTATTTTTGTTGTTAATTGAGTATACGAGAGATGGAAACCAATCGTAAAAGCAAACAAGCTAAATGACGTCATCAAGGAACTTACCCAGGCCCATCAACATGTGTATTGTAAACAGATCTTCTAAACGTAAAGCCCGAAAGTCGGCTTCTTGGGTTTTGTAGGAAATATTAAATAGTAGAGGTATATTAACCCTAGAACACTACTCATTCGTAAAATTTACGACCCGCTCTTTGTAAAATTCGGAGAACTCGTAGACAAAAGACGGACACGCTCTGTCTTTTTGTTTACCTTCCTGCCATTGTGAATAGAGGCCACTGTCTCTTCGGCTAAGCTCAAAGTTGAACCGTTATTACCGTACTCAAGCTCGCGTTGTATATTTTACGAAAGAATAGTGTTTGCGAAAGTTTTAACTATTAAGTGTTTGAATATTTTTTTGTAAATTATTGTTTTTATATTGTTAGTTTTTAGTGTTGTAAATAGTTTATTGTGTAAATTGTGATTTTAGAGTTCAAAATGTTTGATTTAGCTACTAAGTGTATGTTAATCACTGCAAGGAATGTGATTCTCAGTGAAGACAGGACTCTAATTTTGGCATTTTTGGCATTCTACCTAATGAACTTATTGTAAATCATTTTTATCTTTTTATATAAATTAAACACTTATAAATGATGTATTTTATGAATATTCGCTTAATTTTTCCAATAAAATAATATTTATATTTTTTTCGATTTTTTTGTCCAGATTAATTATTTTTTTTAAACGTACTTGTAGTGGTGGTAAAATACATTTTTTTACAGTTAAAATATGTAGGAGTTTATAATTAAATATTTTTAAAAACACTTAAAAACAATAAAGGATTTAATATAAAAAATAGTCAACACTAAAGTAAAGTTTAAAAAATAATAATAAAAATAAAAACAGAAAGTAGTAAAATTTACAAATGAATAGTGATCACGTAACAATGAACTAAGAGTAGTAATCTAGGGTTAAGGAGTTTTATCCAGTAGGGTAAGTTTGTTATAAGCAGTTGTTACAATTGTTTTCTGAACCTCGTAATTGTGTATATTACCACGTTAATGGCGTCGTTTAGGCCCTAAAAGGCCTCTTATAAGTGTAATTGTTTTTTAAAAAACCATCAATTGATTCGGTCATGTAAGTGTCTCTGCCATAGTAGGCTTAGAAGCTTCTAAGGAGCTTCCACTTGCTACCCTCATTATGTTGGATCTCATAACTATAGCATTTTACGCCTCTTTAGAGGTCATGGAATGAACATACATTTTTAACCATGATTTTTATATTTTTAATACTAGAAAGGTGGTGTTGGTAAATTTGCATGTAAAATTGCAATATCTGCAACATTTTATGTAGTTTAGTGTGGAATAAGTTAGGTACACAAAATATATTAGCGTTATATATTATATATTTTAAATAATATTTTCAACATAAATACGCTATTTTTAATAGTTAAGAAATGTTTAATAAATTTAGTGAGTTATATGTTTTAAAAGAGAAGATATGAACATGAAACAGTTTTAAATGTTTCATATTGTCATTTTCAATTCGCAATTTTCTGAATTTCAATATGGAACACCATAGTTTCCTACACCTAATTTCAGGTTGCTGTATTAATTTTGTGCCCGATATCGTGTTTAATTACAAATTAATGACAGTGACGATTGACGGACTGCATCGTAAAAATAATTTGTTTCGTTTACTGAAACAATGTAACATGACGATGAATTAATAAAAGAGGTTGAAGTTTTTTAAATAAACAAACTTACTCTATACTTCGTATACGGGCTAAGTAAAACATGTATCATGTGTAGTGTCAAAATTATAATTATTTTATATTAGGATCATTTCAAGAATCACAACAGAATTTATAATATAATACAAATAAATGTAAAAGTTTTAAAATATCTTTATGAAATAGTAGTTTGATGAAGGATACTATGTAGTTTATTTCAAAAAGGGTCAAGATTAAATTGTATGAAACTGTTAAATATGGACATTTTTTAACTAGTTTTGGAATTTAGGAGCTATGTAGTTAAGATCTTTTTAATGTTCTTAATTTTTAATTAAATTAGAGTTTTTTTTTAACCCGAAAAAATGTAAAAAATGTTTTAAAGTTATTTTAAAAACTTTCAATATTAATAATATGTAATTGGAAATTTTCTAAAAATTATGTATATAAAAGATATTTTGTACGTATAATTATTATAGAATAGAATAGAAAAAGTACTTTATTTTGACATGTATTCCATACAAAATATAAAATAAATTCACAATTAATTAATTATAGGAGATAAAATAAAATGAAATAAACTAATAATATTCTTACTTTACAGCAATGGTCTTTTTGACCGTTAGCTGGATTGGCATAAACAAAACAATATAGTTACACTATTAGTCACATTTATATTTACACATATATTATAGACCTGTGTGTATATAACCTTCCTTCCATCAGTGCACCCATACATATATAATCAAAAAACCTGAGGAGGACCGTTGTTTCTGGGTGTCCCCTGGGAAACCAAATCCAAACAAACTACAATATCAACAAAAAACAAACTAAAATTGTCTTGTCTTATTATACAAGTATATTAGACACCCTAACCTAACCTAACCTTTTCTCTTATTTTTTGTTATATCTCTTGAAGACGGAGTTGAGTTATACTTTCGAAACGTCGTTTGTTAGTTTTTATAATTATAACGACAAATTTCCGATTAAAATATACTGAAGTTATTATTTCTTTTTGGTGTATTCAATACCCAGAACTAATATAAAATTTCTATATTATTTTGCATGTAAACTTTTTACTATTAGTAATCTTTAATCATTATGTGTAACAACTATGAGTCACTTGTTGACAAGTGTAATAATTTATGTGAATCACTTGTATCTTGTGTTTAAATAAAGGATACGTCACTCCAGTTCGTAGTCACAGGTGTGTGTCATGGGGGTTGTATTGCGTGTTGACACCCTTGTGAGTTGTAACTCTGACTGAGTGACTCAGTTGTTTGATGTCAAAATGGCGAGGTTTAAAGAGCGTTCAAGAAAAAGACAGGTTGTAAAACTAAATAAATTGCGTACTGTACTGTAACAACTTTCTACGCACTAAGTTCGTTCTTAATCTAAAATGAAATGAGAATAAAATATATGCAAAATATTTGTTAATAATGATTCGAATTTGCCCTTAACCACAATCACTAGAAACTTAATAAAACACAATTATCTGGTTAATTGTACTTTATTAATTATTTCCACTTAATGCCCTGATGTACATTTCGATAACATGGTTATCATCATCGAAGGGTCTTGCTTATAAACTAAATCTAACCTTACATATCTACTTATAGTAAGGTATCTACTTATAGTATAGCAGATATGTAAGGTTAGAGTTAGTTTATAAGCAAAACCCTTCGATGATGATAACCATGTTATCGAAATGTACATCAGGGCATTAAGTGGATATAATTAATAAAGAACAATTATCAGATAATTGTGTTTTATTTTAAAGTTTCTAGTGATTGTGGTTAGGGGCAAATTAGAATCATTATTGTGAATTTCACCACAGTTCTCCACAAGATTGTATCAAAATATTTGTTGTTATCTTACCTATAGATAAATTTGAACTCTTTATAATAATTCCCTTGCACACCCACTGACTTATGGAGACATTGTTTTTTACATTAAATGAAATTATTGTGGAATCATTTAACTATCATCGCATCACCTGGTCCTTCACTATATTTTTGATGTCTCCAACACTTTCGTAACTGTAAACTAGAAGTTAGCCATTGAATTTTTCGATTATAAAATAATCACGTAGACTAGAAATAGGGTCTTAGTAAGTGAAACAACAATGTGATTTTTTGTCGAATACTTAAATAATTTGTGCAGAAAGTGCGGTGTGAAATGGCGGATTTTCATGAAGAAACAATTAACGATAAAATGAGATTGGTTTTTAAAGTTTTTCTAGAACATCTAGATAATGTATTTATCTAGGTCATCATGGGTTTATATTGTTAAAATCATTTACCTGGATATTAGCTTGCCTAAATTCTCTGGAGCTATTGCAATATTTTTTGAGTTCTTTTACAACAATACTCTACTCTGACTCTGTGTATTACATTGGGATTTAAAATAAATTTATAATTCATTTATAACATAATTTACAATAATGACAATTATTCTTAACAATAACATAATTACATTAGTAGTATTTCCTAACACTGTCACAATTAAAGTTATGATACTTACTCAAAATAATTTAAATTTACAATAATGACAATCAATTATTCTTAACAAAAGGGTGATTTTTGGAATTACCAATATTACTTGTTTCTCATTCAATACTACCATGATGCGAATTATCACATTGCTTTTAATAGGTTATTGATAGCATCGTTATATTAATAAATATTTTTGGTTGTTATATATATATATATATATATATATATATATATATATATATATATATATATCTAAAATGTGGGTTTTTACTTTAAAATATGTTTAAATAATTCAATGACCAATTATTGTAAGGATTTTCTTCTTTTTTATAAACAACCTTTATTTTATTTTATATATTCTACTTATTTTGACCTCAAGCCTTTTCTATCCCCCTTAGTTTTATTTTTCTGTACCACCCAAACATTAATGCTTCAACAGTTACAAAATTATGATTTTTATTTAAAAAAATATTTTAGCACTATATATTCTATAAAAAAACAGTGATATGTCACAAATATGAAGGAATACGTACAATCCAGAGCAGCTTCTCGCCCAGTGTTACTCCTTGGGTACTGTTGTAAATTTAATGATTAAATTAATATTATACTTTTAGAAAGCATGTTTGTATTTTCTTTCCAGCTTTATTACTCATCATAATGTAGTAAACGAAATTTATAACTTTGTAGCAGTCATTAAAAGTACAAAATCGTTGCAATATAAGTCAGTTTTTGGTGTAAGTGGAACAGCTAGTTTTATTTTTATGTTTAGACCTTTGAAGCAAGTAGTAAAAGATTTTATACTTTGGACCTGACAAAGTGTTTCTACTTTGGGTACTCCTAAACTTGTTGAATATAGCAGAGAAATTTGTCTTTTTTATTGTGGTTAGGAACTAAGTGCCCTGTTTTAGTGAATCAACTCACAGTAAAATACAGTATAATTTGTATTCCGGTTATGATATAAAGTTTGATTATTGATTTCGATTGATCATAAAGTCGCCAGGATTAGCTCTATAAATTTTACTTAATAATTTAAGTATAAAGTAAAGTATCGTGTAAATACTTCGATACAGACAGTGTAACAGTTTCATTATAGGATAATATTTTTAAATGACATCTCTTTTTCTTTCTGTTAACTTTTCTCGCGTTATTTATTACAGTTTACAATATACTTATAAAAATTACTATACAAAGTAAAGTAGTAAAATTAGTTTAAACCTAAATGTGTTTCAGGCATTTCTGTCTCACGTTACCAGGACACTACAGCAATATAATGCTCCTCGGTGATTTTACAAATAATATCACAGAATAATTTCAACTCTATGAAATCAGAAAGCTTACCAATAAAAGACAAAAATCATAGTCCAGACTTTCTCTTCTGTAGTTTATAAAACTTTGTAAAAAATATGAAATAACATTAAATTATAATGTAACCGAAAAGGGGTAGATTTAAAATAACTAATCAGAAGTCAATATGTACTCAATAGAGGATGTATGTTAAAACAAAACGGCTTTTCTCTCCACAACTAATATTATGGACGTTTTGTTTGGTATCCCACCATCAATGTATATTCATTGACAATAGATTAATTGTTTTATATTTAATTATATTGACTTCGTTTAACAGTGAATTATTTATAGATAATTTAATTCCTAATAAACTTTTAGAAATTATCGCTCTAGATTGTTTCTATATTAAAATGTAAATTATTAAAACTTGATTAATTTCAAAACTTCAAGACAGAAAATTAAGTTTTGATTAAACAAATTTGCAAATCGACTGTCTGTATAGTAATTGTATAAACTCGTACTGTATAGTCTAAATATTAGAAGGAAGATTTTATTTAAAATGTAGATATTTGATTTATAACCTAACCTACAAATGGCGTGTGTTTTATGTTATGTTTACAGTGTTTATATTAGATTTGTTACATATGCTGTTGTATACTTCTAAAAGATTAGTATTATTCAAGGATAATGTTGTATACTGACTTGTGGATGCATTTGTGTAAGTAAAAATGTTTCAAAACTTTTGAAGTTTACGAATCTACTCCCGTTATCAAATTATGGAGTTAGCTTATAGTAAAATGTGAAAGGACTCTTGTTCTTGAGCCATACGAGTATGCCAGCAAGTTCTTAGTGAGAAAAAATAGTTCGTAGTGGATTATAGATATAGAAATAGTGTAAGTCTTATAACTCATCAGCTCTGGATGGACAATAACGTTGCAGTGGGTCCCAAGCCACGTCGGAGTTCCGGGAAACAAGCGAGCTGACAACATAACCAAGCAAGGCGCTGAATCCACCCAACATAACAACATCACAACTCTCAGAGCAGCAAACAACAAAATTACGACCACCATAAACAGGTTTACCACCAATTACCTGAAGGAGCAAAGTATGGGGAAGACCTGGGAATGTCTCGCCTCCGATGGACCAATATCAAGACGACTGGAGAGATCCACTGCCGTTGCTCTCTTTAAAACAAAAACTGGGCACGACTATATTCAGGCTCATCTGCACAGAATCGGCCTGACCCCAAATGACTGCTGTCCCCTCTGCCAGTCCTCCCGGATGGACGCCCTTCACCTTATGACATGCACCTACCTCACGAACATGCCCGATGACATCGCAATACGCTACTGGGAGGCTCGTTGTCTAATGGCCGAACTGCCAAGGACGGATGGCGTTGGATAAAGTAAAGTAAAGTAAGAAACTGGTATTTTCAGGACAAGTTCTATTGGTAGAAATAAATTAAATAGTACACATAAACACAAGTCCGCAAATTCTAAGATTCCAATCTATTTAAAAAAAGTTTTATTATGTGAATTGAATTACATTTTGAATTAATACTTTGTATTTGATCCTGCAGGAGAATAAGTGGAATAATACATTTAGCATTTGGAGTGGTTCGCCATCTTGTGGTAAAAAATAAAACTAATAAAATAAACAACTAAGTATTTTTAATAAACTTATACCATGGAATACAATATACCGTTGATAAACAAAACAAGTGGCTTAAAAAAACGAAATATTATGATGAGAGCAAATTGTTAATGCTCGACAATTTAACAGACAATGAAAGTTTAAAATCTTAATATATTCCTGAATATGTTAAACATTACATGACCGATGAAATTACGTTATTGATTTATTGGGTAATAAATCATAATAGAGACCAAAAGCACATATAAAATTCTTCTAAATTTTGAATTTTTTGGAAAATTTGGTACTCCAAAACTTTTCTCTTTTTTAAACCCGAGACTAATTCAATCTGGGTAAAATATAAGAGGGACCTAATTTTGGGTATTTCAATCTTTTTACCGATCAGGTTGTTGAGAGTGTATTTACATAAGCATTTTTCATTTTGACTCAAAAGTTATTGAACCTAACTACTCTTGAAAGATATTTACCTGCCGAATATGTTATATATTATAATTTTAATTTTTTATAAATTTTTTGAAGGGTATTTAACTAAAGGATAGTTTATTGTTTTTATATTTCTAATATCTTCTTTCGAAGGGTATTTTACTGCTGGATATGTTTAGTTTTTATATTTCTAATTACTTATTTGTAGTATATTTACCTGCGTGATATGGTATCGTTTTTATACATCAAATAACATATTTTAAGGGTATTTAACAGCGGGATATTTGTAGTTTTTATATTTCTACTATCTTCTTTTGAAGAATATTTATCTGCGGGATATGGTATAGTTTTTATATTCCTAATAACACATTTAGAAGAGTGTTTATTTGCGGGATGTGTTATTGTTTTTATAATTCTAATAACTTCATTTAAAGGGTATTTAACTGCTGGATATGATGTAGTTTTTATATTTGTAAAAACTAATTCTGAAGGGTAGTTAACTGCTGGATATGTTATAACTTTATAATTCTAATAATATCTTTTGAATTGCATTTAACTTCTGAATATGTTAAAGTTTTTAAATTTCCAATAACTTCTTTTGGAGGATATTTACCTGCAGAATATGTTATCGTTTTAATATTTCTTATAATTTATTTTGAAGGGTATTTAACTGCGGGATATCTTATAGTTTTTATATATCCTATAACTTCTTTGGAGGCTATTTAACTGGGGGATAGTTTATAGATTTATATTTCTAATAACTTTGAAGGGTATTTAACTTTTGGAAATGTTATATTTTTTTACATATCCTATAACTTCTTTGAAGGCTATTTAACTGGGGGATAGTTTATAGATTTATATTTCTAATAACTTCTGAAGGGTATTTAAATGCTGGACATGTTACAGTTTTTATATTTCCTATTATTTCTGTAAAGTCTATTAAACTGCGAGATATGTAATAGTTTTTTATATTTCTAATAACTTATTTGAAGAGTATTTTTGTTAACTGACATAATATTAAATTAGAATCTGTTAAGGTGTTAATAATATATTACTGTTGAGCCATGCTAAATATTAAACAAACAAAAATAATAATAATAATGTCACTTGTCATTAAAGAAAATGACAATGACACCGTAGACTTATTTTGATGTAAAAACAATAGGTAATTTTTAAATCTGAACAGTAGGGTAAACCGGGGAATTGGCGACACCTTAAGGGTTTTTTATTTTTATATTTTGTATTTAAAGAGATATAAATGCAAAATAAAACACATAACTACTTAAAAATGTGGCCTACCGATTTCTTATATGCATATGCTTAAACAACTTCACATTTTTTTTGTAAATAATTGCTTGTAAACTATAACCACCTGTCGGAATTGCCCCATGAACCAGGGTAATTCCGACATACCTTTGGGGTAATGCCAACATAGGTTGTAAAAGGCAAATTAAATGCTGTAATAATTTTAAAAACACTTTTTTATTGTACGTGTAACGTTTACAATGAAGTGGTGAACAGTTAGTAAAATAAATGTCCAAATATTAAGGAAATTATTATTTGGAATTATTAGGAATAAAAAAGTATTTACAACAAATCCATACTTTGAGTAAACATATTTTGTAATAAAATGTATATCTGAGCTAGATTAAAAGAGAAATTATTTTTTAATGCAATGGTCGCAAGTATAGTTTTCCGCAGAATCAAATCCGCTACAATCAGCGTGTGCCCACAATCCACAAACGACACACCTAAACCAAAGTTCGTTACCTCCAAATTCTCCACACACTAAACACATTTCCGAGTCTCCTCCAAGTAAATTTACCATGTCATCCATCTCGTCATCGTCACATAGCTTCGACTCATCAATGTCATCTTCAGACGAAGACTCTGAGAAAGATATTTGTCTTCTGCACGTTTTCTTTACTTTTTTTATTTTCTTTGCAACATTTGACTTTTTTGATTTATTTTTACAGGCATTTACATTTTCATCTACTTTTTCCTTCTTATGTTCAAATTTGGATGATTTGTAGTTTTATTTTCAGAAACACTAGAATCAATTTCTATCTGAGTTACATTGGCATCATCATCATCATCATTGTCTTCATTTTCAATTACTTGATCTAGTTCTATTACGACATGAGGTGAACTCTCTCTTTCTGGAATAAAGTCAACCTCACCAAATCTTTCTGGATTATATGGAAAGATACCAGCTGCTTTAAAACCAGATACACCTTTGTCCATTGTTGCCACCTTTACATATGCTGCGTTGAAAAGAGAAGCAATGTCATATACAGTGATTTTTTGGAATCTATTTGCCCTCAAAAATCTGTCACACTCTGCATTAAATGCTTTTTTTAGTGGGCCAAAAAACGCCAAATCCAGGGGTTGAAGCCTGTGTGACGAATGTGGTGGGATTGAGACAATATGGATGTGGTTTTTCTTAGCCAGCTCGTAGCTGTCTAGATTGATGTGGCTTCCGTGATTATCCATAATGAGCAACACAGGTTCCTCTGCAGAAGGTTTCGTCATTTTTATAAAATGCTTCATCCAATCTAAGAAGAGTTCTTCATTGGACCAGCCATTGTGTGAACATTTGTAGACAGCTCCAGCGGGTCCTCCTGCTTCTAATTGAGGAGCCATTCGTTTTCTGGGAAAGATGAATAGTGGAGGAATGTATGATCCAGAAGCACTAAAAGCACAAATAACAGTGATGTTCCGCCCTCTTTCCCAGCTTGTCGCAGAGCCTACTTGATGTTGACCTTTTGGTGCTAGAATTTTACCTGGTTTCTGTACGGTAGAAATCCCAGTTTCGTCCATATTAAAGATTCTAGTTGGAGAAAAGTGGGTTTTTTCATAAACTGTGTTCAAGTTAGAAAAAAACAAATCTACTTCATCTTTGTTGAAAGCAAGAATTCTATTCAAACTAGTTGCTGAGGGTTTTCTTAAAGTCACAGTAGGGTTTCTTCTTCGGAAACCAGCAAGCCAGTCCTCTCCAGCCATTTTTGTGTCTTTGTTGAAATTATGCTTTATCGTTAAAGACTCGGCCAGATCAAAAACTAATCTCCTTAAATCAGTGAGGGTAATACCATAAAAAGTGTTTGCCAATTGTTTTACATGATCAAGTAATATTGATTCTTGGTCTGGTGTAAAGACAGATTTTCGTCCTAAGGCTGGTTTTGCTGTAGATCCTGATTTTAGACGGTCATGCAAGGTTATTCTGGGAATATTCAATTCGGCAGCTACGCTTTTTACAGACCGTCCTTCTTGAACCAGCTGAAAAGCCCTTTTCATTGTATTTTCATCCCACGAAGCTTTATTAGTTGTTCTTTTCTTAGAACGCACCATCTAAAAATAAATAAACAAAAACGCGTTAGCCAATCCCATTCATAATGAACCGGGGCAATACCGACATGTCGGAATAGCCCCAGCCAGGGATGTTGGCATTACCCCGGCAAGACAAGATGGCGTCTAAACAGGTTATGAGGGCAGGTTAGTGACCGAACCGAAACAAAAACTATACTAAACTACTCGCTAAATGTCGTGCTTTATAACTTATATAATCTTATTTAGGATTACAAATTTATAATTACATTTACCTTCTATGAAGTGCTAAGGAAATATTACATCGAAATCAGCAAAAACTTTTAATTTCAACTCGCAGCACAACTTGTTTACGTAAACGACAGAGGCACACTGGGCGTTAGTTGTGGTGATGTCCGCAAGGTTGCAGCGCTAGCACTTCACAAATATCTCTGCAGCGATGGCTAGAACTTGGAGTGTCGGCATTACCCGGGGTGTCGCCGTTCCCCCGGTTTACCCTAGTGTTAAAGGTAACTTATGGAAGAAGAAAATTAATCGAATAAACTTGACTCCAACCAAAAACAACACCTTTAAAGAATAATAGGGACCAACATAAAAATAAATGAAGCTTTCTCGTATTTATGATACAAGCAAACCAAGTATTGGAAAACTGTTTCTACAATTCATGTTCAGTTTTCGAACTTACGTAAGTAACATTTTTAGTAAGTTGTGGTCGTTTGTTATTTGGTTGAGTAAAAAAGTTTGTGCAATTATTTTATACAGTTTATATTGTATTGTTTTTAGATTACGGGAGGACATTATCGTATGTTTCCGGCTTAACATAAAAGCAAACAATAAAGTAGAGCGATAACGATGCACTAAATTGAGATAGGGGCAGGATTAAGATTACACAAAAGATTGCAGTAATTACATATAAAACTTGAAATAAATGTCCATTCGAAGTTGTTTGTTTAGAAAACTAAATTGAAATTTTTTAACATTCATTTCACTTGATTTGACCTTGATTTCATTAGTTTCTTCTCAAAATATATGAGAAGAATAAAAATCTTTAAAATTATACTATAAGTATCAAATCTAATAAAGGATTAATTTACAATTTTCTAAAATATTTGACTATATTTCCATTACATTTTGAGAAAATATAATAGTATTTCTAGAATTATATCAAATTAGGAGAAAAAATACGAACATTAAAAATCAAAACTCGTCAAATGCCAATTTATGATTTTTCGATTTTTTTAAACTAAAATTTTCGATTTTAATCGATTTTTCAGCAAGTTAACTGAATAAAATATCTACGTTATTTTAATTTCATGCATGAAACACCCACTATAATAATATTAATTCAACGTACAATAAAGTTAAAAAGAACAGCTACGAACACAGATATTTAAAATCCCCAAAACTAACAAAGTATTGAATAAAGTAAGCCCTAAACGAAATCAGTTTTTGATAACATCCTTATAAATCCTTATAATCCTTTTATTTCCCAAAGCGAATGTTTTCTCAGTCCGCACAGTTTACATATAAAATATAATCTTCCTGCAGGATTAACTTAATTACTTTCCAATGTCTACTCTTCTACCAACTTCTACAAAAAATAACACAAATAACTAATGTGCCCAGGTTGTACCTTTAAAATAACTTGCGTAAACAACTGAATGGGGAAAACAAAGAATCACTAAAATTCAAAAATAGGACCATAATAATATCACTCTATAAGACTTATGATTTATAAATACTCTACCCTGTTTTACATTTCCTTGGGAGGGGGGCGTTACTAACACTTAGATTTAGGACTTAGGTTTTTTAAAATCTATACTAGCTTAGCTACAACTCTCTTAAGATGTTGACCGTGGTTATGAAATGTACAATAAAAAACTGGATTATTAATACAGTGTTAGTTTTTTGTTTCCTGTTTTTGTGGTTTGGAAATTCTATATTTTCCTTGTGAATATCGCCACAGTGGACCTCAGATATTATATTTTCTATTGAACTCAAGGATTTAAAAATTCATATTTTAATTATTATTGTCAAAATTTTCTTTTTAATGTTCATTGTTTGGTGTCCAAGTCACTTTATATAATATAATGAGTAATCAATTTTTTTTTAATTTTTTTATTACCTTTATAGTTAGTTCCGTCATGTGAAACATTAACATGTTCCGTAACAAAAACATTAACATAAATGTATTTATTTATTTGTGTGTATAGTGTTAATGTTTTTGTTATGTTTAATGTTTTAACGACCTCTACGGAGTGAAATTATTGAAGATGGAGCTACGACTCCGAAACGCGTCTTTGTAATAAGACAAACACACAGTCACATGACGGAACTATAAAGGTAATAAAAATAATTTATTACTCATTATAAAATTTTCTTGTTGTTTAAAGGCGAAAAACCTTCCTTTTGACATCGTTTTATAAAACAAAATAAGAAATTCACCTGAAATGAATACTCCTGGAAATTTAAAATAATTTAATCTTGTCAAGGTCAAAACATTATAAAAGTTTATTAGCGTAATATTGGAAGCAATAATTTGAAAGAAAATCGGTAAAAAAAATGTAAAAAAACTAACTTTCCTATTTGAACTTGCTTTTTTAGAAATTTAGGGATTAATGATAATATGGGAATGCATACTATTGTAAAGATGAACACAAATATTCAGCTCCTAATTCAATATTTTATTTATCAATGTAATTTTTTAGGTATTTTAACCCCCATCTCATCATCGTATTCGTCTCCAAAGTTAGAAAACTTACGGGTTTTTACTTTATTTATGTTTTAAAGTGACCTATGCCGTTACAATTGTCAATATAATTTTTCATTTTAGTTTCACTTCAGAAGTTACATACCAAATTCTAAAATGTAATTCATATTTTTCTGGTGTAGTAGGGTTCTTTATTGTCAACTTTTGTGAAATATTTATTAGTTATATTCTGCAGTTAAAAAAGCATATATATATATATATATATATATATATATATATATATATATATTGACAGAGCCTTCGCTTGCTTCCAAATGAATTGCTTAAATGTTAGATATTCTATTGTATAATGACTATATATATTAAAGGGCTAACACTTAAAATAAATTCTCTTGAAAAATAATTTCCATGTTACTTCTAAATATGGTTCTAAATCTAGACATCCCGTTATCACATTTATTTAAAAGATAAGTCTCTTCATCTTGTAGTCCTTTTATATCCCTTTAAAGTGCCCATTAAAAGTTTATTAGCCAATCTCAAGAAAGTTATGTAAGCTCTGCACTGTGGATACAGAAACAACTTCCAGTCAGAAACACTTGAATTGAATAATTACCAGAATAAGTAAGTTGGGTTTGAGTTATGCAATATGGTTTTATTGCAGACAAACAATTGGTGTTAGGTTAGGTTAGATTAGGTTAGGTTAGGTCAGGATAGGATAGGTTAGGTTAGGTTAGGTTAGGTTAGGTTAGGTTAGGTTAGGTTAGGTTAGATTAGGTTAGGTTAGGTTAGGTATAAGAAATATTCACAAAGTTATGATTATTTAAACATTGGTTATAACTATTTTTATCAAATTAAACTCAAGTGTTTCCACTACGAATACAAACAAAATTTATTGTTCCTGAAAAAATCTGGTTATTGATATATGGGTAAAAAAAAGTTCGGCTTGAAAATGTTACAAAAACGCAATTTCTCAAAATCTGTTTAAAGATTTGGTTAAAATATTATAATATACGTACAAACTTTGGGTGATTGACCGGTGCTACACCCTGGTAGCCGACGGAGGAACTATAACTCATATAAATATATTACACATTAAATATACCGGTGCCAGCTGTGGACACTCCTAAATGGCTTGTGTGTTTTCATTAACCCTAAGAAATAGTCCAATTGTCAAGGTCGAACCAAGGAATCGAACTCGTAACGAAAGTGTTACACGTTTGCTACGGCATATAGGTTCAAGCTAGACCCGCACCGTAAGGCGTACCGAGTTTTTAGTGACCGACATCCATCATTGTGCATCATACTTGTGTCTTTAAGTACTTGGAATTTTCGAGATTATAAAAAATATTGACATCAATTTAAAAGGCTTAGTCTATCGATCATTGGAGCAATAAAAAGTGGATCTGCATTCACATTGCCTGTCTTGTAATATGTATGGTAACTATCGGCAAGCTGACCGAAATTCGGCTTTACACTCACTCTGTATTGTCGTATTCAATGCACGTTCTACTGTTGCTTGTATACGGAGGAAATTTGGCGATGATGATGGACTTTTATTTAACAGTTTCGATGCTACGTCAACGTTGGAAATTATTAAGGGAATGTTTAAAGAACAATCCGCAGAGAATATCTCCTGATATCTCCATAATCAGAGTCCTGCCCGCCGCGCCGTTGAGTCTACAAGCCCTTCAGCACACACAGATCATAATGAAAACTTACATATCACGAACAAATTGATCAAGGATCTCTTTGAAGTTCATCATTCTATCTCAGACTACTTCTCCATCAGTGTCGCTTGGATCATACTATCATTTCATTTAGTTCATTAACTTTTATCTACCGGTTCTCCAACCGCATTGACAAGTTATTTGGACACCTCATTTATTTAAACGTGATTTCTTTCTACATTGTTTTTACTTATCTGTCTTGTACACTGCTAGAAACATTTTATTTATTCGTCATTGATGAAAATATAGTATGCGATTTTTGGAAACAATTAATTCTGTTTTTGTATGATTTTTTTTTTCTTACAGAGTTACGTGATTGGTCCAAATGTCAATGTCCAATTAAGTGTTGTTTTAATATCGTTGTGTCTGTCTGTGGATGAAAACAATATTACATCCCGAGGTTAAACCTGTTATACAATACAACAACTCAACACTCACAGCCGACCGAGTATACACTTATACTATATATTGCAAATAATTTTTACAAACATAAAGATTTTAATTAATACAAAAATACATTTTAATTTAAAAAATACAATGTAATTTTTATTATCAGGGTGAAGGCTCCTCTTGTTTCTTGTTCCGCTCCCTGTGCCACTTGTTTTTCTTGTTCCGCTCCCTGTGCCACTTGTTCTTCTTGTTCCGCCAGCGTCTCTGGGATCTTAGTTCTTTTTCTTCCACTTCCATGCGGTCCTCCCAGTCGGCGAGAAGCATGCTAGCAGCTCTGAAACTGGGAGGTTGGAGGGTATGTTCTGTAGGGAGCTCCCCCCGGGCCATGTTTAATTGTATGAGCTCGGGTAAAACTCCCTCATCCTTATAGCCGCCGTCGCGGAATACGTCTTCTGTCCACGACCAGTTCTGACTCTGGAAGAAGGGGTATTTTGCCTTAAGCTCCTTGATCCTTTTTGGAGCTACCTTCCATCGACGCCGGCCATCCACCCGTCTAAGCTCGGGTGGCAGGGATTCGTCCTCCTGGTACAGCGAGTCTCGCTTTTTCTTCGTTTTGACTTTACCAGGAGGAGCAGGTGTTGTAGCTTCGGTGGCAGCAGGCAGCGGAACAGCCTTCACTTCGCTGATCGTAGATGGGCCGAGCAGCACCGGGGGAGGCATCCGCCCGGACCTGGTGATCGCCCCTCGGCGGGGTCCTCTTCTGTCGTTGGGTTGGCGTAGCGGAGAAAAACTTGCAGCCGCCGTACTTGCGAGATGCATGTCCGGCTGCACCGCAGTCCCTGCAGCAGCCCGTAGGAAGGTCCTTCTGCGCCGACGAACGTGAAGCTCGGACGGTCACAGACAGTCGCATCCCTCTGCGAAGAGTCGCCAGTAGTTCTCCGTAGAGACGTTCCAGGTCCTCCTCACAGGTGACAGCCGCCGGCAGAAACTCTTGATAAGCCGGCTCCAAAAGCATACTCATTTTCGTGTTCAATCCCATTTGGCATAAAGTTTAATCACATTTAAAATAATTTTGTTAACAATATTATTAATTAATTTCACTATATAAAATAGTTATTGGGTTGCAAACTTAATTAAACCTATTTTATAAATGTATGTACTATTTTAATACACCTATAATTATTATACAATTAATTGTATTAATTTAAAAAAATCAGATGTCCTATATGTCTAGATTTAAATACAACATCTTCAACGTTAAAATAATTATGTTCACCAAGCCACATCTTATATACTGGGAGTCCAACCTAAAATGTTATAATAGCTAACTTTTGAATTATAAATAGGCTATGATAGAGTACTTTAAATGATAAATCTTCCTTTCTTGTTGATGAAGTTTAAAAATCTATTTTGTAAAATATTAAAAATTGCCGACATTTTCCAATATGGCTTCCAACTTTGAATTTTGTTATGGTTTTTCAGGTGTAAAATAATATTTTAAGAATCCTTTAATCCTGGGTATTTTTTAAATGTTTATCCGTTTAGGAATTACAGGCGCTTAAAGTTCAGAAAATAAAACGTTCGATAGGGCCTACAAATAATGGATTCCTACCTAAAATGTTACAATAGCTAAGTTTTGAACCGTTGGGGCTACAAATAAGTTTTAAATGGGGAACTTATTTTTGTAAGCTCTAAAATGACATGGAAATAAATTTTGAAAAAAGTGCTAAATTTCATTAAAAATAGCAATTTGATTTTTTTTAAAGTTGGTAACCCCCAATTTTTTTTAATTGAAAGTTATTCTTTGATCAAATTTGAGACTTTTTTTTAAAAAAATTTGAGACTTTCATGAAGCTTTATAAAAATACTCAATTAAGTTTTTTAATATAATTTAATTAAAATTTTTATTATAGGTTGTTTAAAAATTCCTTACCAATGTCAGTAAGGACGTGGTAGTTTAGATACTTCTTTTTCATCTTTCATATCAGGTTTCTTCAGCAACTCTTGTTTTTCCGACTCTATTACAGTATTTGAGTATTTGGGAATTTTATTATGTTTTTTCTTCTTTTTATAAGGTGATAAAGAACGTGAGTTTGTTGCCTATAAATAACAAGGGAAACATATTTCCACTGTTGTGAACAATTCATCTCTGATTTATTCTCAACCAAACGTTTTACATAATTCTTTTTCTCATAATTTTAACCACATCATCATGATACGAATTTTCAAATCACTTAATCGCGGAAAACTGGAGTCGAACATTTCCACTGTCAGATAATTTGTTAAATGGCGAAATCCATATCAAATTGTTGTTACCTATCGCGGAGCGAACAGAATGATAAATTGTTGTTTTATTCTACAAATCCAGTTCAGCCTAAAATAAAATTTTCAGTGCGTTTCAAGATAAATATTTTGTATTAAATACATCTATTTAAATATTGTCTTTAATAAAAAATTTCTCACTAAATGAAATAATGCTTAACAGTTTGGTTCCACAGTATCGTGATTTCCCAGGCATTCAAGTCACCATTCTTCACTCAGCTGTTTTATTCTGCTTTCAATTAAATTTCGCTTTTCAATTCAAAACTCCACTCCCAATTAACTTAATTTCTATTTATTAAAAATTAAATAGGACTTTTTTGTGGAATTACACATATCAGCCTTGCGTATTGAATGCAGACAATTGACAAGGCGACACTTGGTATACAATGTAAATTATGTGATTTGTTTCAACAGAGGTGAGAAGTGGTGATATAATTTAATAAATAATTCAAAAGTGGAATAATGTAAACGTTAGTGTATACATGATGTGACTTTTTATTTTCATTGTTTTTCACAGATTCGTTATAAAAAGAATATTTTCTTTTAACATCCGGGAATTGGTGTTTCTGTGCAAATCTATAAAACATATATGAATTTTTGTATATTATATTATTTGATGCACTTGTTTTTTTCCTAATAATAAAAACGGAACATATTATTTTTAAATAATTGTATTTTTATTGTAATTAATGACAAACTATGTGCCGTACCAGAGCCTAATTATAGTTTTGAGAGCAGCGAGTGAAGGTTACTTATAAATATAAAATATTGTCATGTGCTGAGTGATTGAATTCTGTATTAATGAATTCTTAAATTAATTTTATTTTGTACAGATTTATTTCTCAACATCATTTTGAATTGTTATACCATTTAATGAACAATTTTCCGACAAATAAAAAAATTATTAGGTAATATTGACAGTTTAAAATGTATTTTATCTACAAATGATAGTTTATATATTAAACAAATGTTCCTCTATTACATCATTTTATCAGATATCTATTATACAGTATAGTGGTAAGTTTGCAGGCTGCTATTCGAACTAACCAATATATTATTTTTTAAATAAAAATATATACAGTTTTAATAGATAGATTCCAACAATTAAAATCTCAATTGTTAGCGATTACTATAGCTACTGAATGCAGCTAATCAAGATTTTCTATTGTTGGAGCTGATTCTATATCCAACACTCACACAGATCACATCTTCCTTAAGGAGGCTGGCTGAAAGACTTACATTTGCAACATAATGGTCGTGAAACACAGTTTGTTAACGGTGGAAAGTTGAAGGCCATTCATACCGTCGGCTCGTAGTGGAGGTTCACCTCGTTCTCAATATATTTAGTAAGGGAATATTTTTATCGAATTATAGGGTAAAAAAAAATAGCGTAGGTAACTATCAATGAATACATTATGTATTCATTGTAACATTGGGTTATAATTTTGAGCTCAATACCAGCTCATTATGAGCTCAATATGAGGCTTCATTATGAGCTGAATATGAGCTCATTATGAGCTCAACGAGCTTGCCAAAGTGCATGTGTTTTGCTAGGATCTATTCGTTATTAATTCCTTTTTTGAAATTCGGATAACATAACATGCCTTTGGAAACGCGAATACCTTTTATTCAGTAAATAATAATTAATTGTAATTTTTAAATTTAATTTTTTTTTTTTTTTTTTTTTTTTTTTTTTGTTATGACCGGTCGCGATAATTAAACATCTATTATAGTGCTAGGTGCGATGAAGTAGGTCGGTACAATCCCGGGGTTGTCAACCGCGTAAGGAGATTATGGGTGGTATCGACTAGTACCTGTTATGTAACTTGTCGTTTAGCCGACCTATACACATACACATATACATACACACAACACACACTCTTTATGAGTGGGTCTTTCAGCTGGTACACACAAGACTGTAATAAAACAACTTTCACATTATGGTATTTGTGTTTTATTTAGACGTAAGATTAAATTAAAATTTTTAAATGAATGGTGATAGAGATAAACTTGAAAATATTTTTAATGGTATTTAAAACACCTCCAGTATACAAAATAAAACTTTCCATTATTGTATTGTATTAAAATTCAACATGTTCTTAATTATTTAATACATTTTTTCTAGCCTCCAAAAGTCTCTTTTTGTTGTACAACATGTGACATAATCTAATCTGGTATTAGGTTAAAAAATCTTGGAGCAAGAAAAAACGCAATCAACCCCCGGCATGATCACATACAAAAGAATCGGAATATACAATTGGTATTCAAGCATACAATCTAAGAAAACGAGTTTTTAACGACATACACGAGTTATCATCATTACTGTTGAGACCGAAGATTCTTGGTGGAATTCCATGTTTAAAGATAATAAAACACAATTTTTATTTTGTAACATCCACTTTTTATTAGTCTAGCCGACCAATGGTTTCGCTTGCTATGGCATTGACGAGGCTGTATTACACAGGCTGCATTGTCTGTATTACAGCCTCGTTAATACCTTAGCAGGCGAAACCATTGGTCGGCTAGACTAATAAAAAGTGGATGTTACAAAATAAAAAATTTAAAAAATTGTGTTTTATTATCTATAAATGAGTTTTTTTTATGAAAGCCCAGCAGAACCCAGGGTGTTTAGGCGTTGCTTGAATGATTCGCGTTCTAGTGACAACGGTCAAGACTTTCCTCGGTGAGACTTAGTGTCTTGGACCGTTTGATAATGTCACCACAACCGGAAACTAGTTCACCCGATTACTTTCCCAACACTTGCACGCCGACCAAACATCAATTTCCCGGCCTTAAACAGCATTGGCCGATAGCTTCACGTCGATTGCGAGAGCGCCTACTAACAATAGCACCCCGCAACACTATTCCGAACCAATCACAACTTACCTCGTCTCGCTGATTGGTTCGCATCACGTAGAACTTACACAATGAACAGCTCATTGTGTAGTCCTAGGCAAGCTAAGCTTCAAGCTGAAAGTTGTATAAGTACCTGCACCCTCCAGGGTGACACTACTACCGCACAGTGGACGCTATTAGGAAACCACACTCGCCTTGCTGAGTCACCTCCCGCCTACCAGCCAATACACGTTTTGATCTTTGGGAACACCATCTTATTACCTGACTCCTGCCAACCTACCACCGAGATCGCCACCTCTCCGAAAGGTCACCCCGTGGCCACCCATAAGGGAAATTAAACGGAGAATTCCGGGCAATGGCAGCAACTGGCTCCCTCCGTATCGCCTCCTGAAAAAGAAATTGTAGGTGATTTGGCGCCGGCGATAGTGGTTGGACACAACTCAGTAGATGCCCAAGACTAATCAGGCGAATCGTCCGCCAGAAGGCCAGGAGGCAATCCCGAACCAAAAGGATGGAGCCGAGGTGGCTTACTACTTCCCAACCTTGGTATTTATACCTATACACCCCGTTCACACCCCCAACGACTCCCCCGGCAAATCCTAGGGCCCTACTTTACGTGGTGTTCTAAGTAACTACACCGACTGGCTCTTTTCAGGGCCAACAATAAAGGTCAACATCGTCACGTAACCCGCCTTCACCAATCCCCGCACCAAAATACCTAGACCCTCTTGGGTCGATCTACCTAACCGAAACTCACTGTCCCGAAGGGTCCACCATCCCCGAGGCTACGTCAAACCCATGGTGTTGCTTGAATGCTTCGTGTCATAGTGACAAAGGTCAAGGACTTTGCTCAGTGAGACTTGGTGTCTAGAAAATTTTTGATTGTGGAATCATTATCTCTTGAGGCTTTCTCTTATCTGTTAAGAGAGACTGTATTTCCTTAACTACAAGGCTCTGCAGGAGCGAAATGAAATAACCGAATTGACACCAACGCAACATCATGGCACGGGATTAGTGAATTACTAGCACCATTGCGCATTAGCTTTTGCACAATATAATCCTAGTACAATTTCCAAGGGCGGGAAAACTCGAAGTAGACATTAGGCTAGACTTCTACTACGCATGCGTGTAAATCTCTGCCGCTCTTATCAGTTGACATCCTTTGTTAATATTTTCAATTCATAAGTATTCCGGGCTTTTAACCTCCACATTTGCTTAGTTTACACATATCCTATCTACATTAGACCACTGCTCTGGGCTTGGAGCTTCTTTGCATTGTAGACTTTGTTGACCTCAAGTAACCTATACATCCGAATATCTAAAATTGATTAACACGCTATGAATATTATATTCTTTAATAACTATTTCGTACTTCTTCCATTTTATGAAACCAGTTTTGACACTGTAGCGAATATTGTAAAATAATTGAACTACGTCTACGTTTACGCATAGAAAAAATCAAATTTTTACCCATTTTAAAGCGTTGGTGTTCAATTTTTAAAATTAATAATACTTGTAATTAATTAATATTTATTTTATTTGCGACATGACAAAGGTTAGGTATGCATCTAAATAAACTGATCTTTTGAGAGAGAAATATTAAATAGTGATACATACATTTTACTGTACTTGCTAATTATTAAATTTATGAACGAGTGAATAATAAGGTGCAACTATTGTTATTGACATTAAATAATAATATGGTATAAAAATCATTAGACAAACTTTCCCATCTGAAAAACCAAAAAAATTAAATCCTCACCAAAAATTACAGTTAGGTAGTTATCAATGAAAAAAAAATTAATAATAACTACGAACGATGGCTATGAACAAATAGTTATATATTTCAATAAGGGACAAATCTTGCTTCGCTTGTACGTAAAACGTATTTGGTAAACATCTAGGTTTTAATGATGGCGGCCAAGGTTAATTTTGTTTTTTGTCAATTATTCCTGAATGTAGGGCCTAATACATATTTTTACTTGCGATTTACCATACGGATTTGGGTTATTGTTCTTCACATATCAATATCATCTCAACGAAATCTGTGATCCATGATTGATTATTTATTTTTTTTTGATAACTCACTAAACTATATTTTTGGAGAGATGGCAACCAATACGGTTTGTTTGATCTTTTAGAGGCTACACATTCGCAATTTTTTTAGAAGAAAATCTTTGATCCGATTATGAGAAAATCGTAATTTTTTTCTTATAGCAGCTACCTTTTAAGTTTTAATTATGAACAAACAAACAAAAATAATAATAATAATTCTGAGATAATACCAAAATATGGCCACATAACAAATTTGATTAACATCGGCCCACGTGTTTGATCTGTACAACTTACGACAGACAGTCAATATTCTAAAAACCACTTTTTTGCACTCAGGGGACCTCAAAGGGATTTGAAAACAAAACTAGACATCACATAACTACGTGTTGACTCTATATATTATGAGTAAAGTAGCAGATGTATAGAAATGAGTTCCTAAAAACGACATCAGGGTTCATTTTAGTATCTTTCAAAACTTTGAACAGCCATTTTGAGATATGACCGGCGTTTTGACCATCTGTTTGTTAGTTTTTAAATTTTACCAAATAGCTGTTCGTGCTTATCGTGGGAGGGAATATAGCTTTTCGTTACCCATTAGCTAGATGAATCCAAATCACTCTACTATGCGTAAGTGTTATTTGCCTATTAGCATAATCAAATTTTAAGTGGGATTTTCATATTTATTTTGCAAAACAAATACACATACATTTTTATTGGATTCTAGAAATAACGTATACCAGACCTCCAAAAATAAAATAGATGGATAGAGGAAAAACTTTAGGCCCTACTTTATTTATACTCGACCGATTTTTAACCAAACTTATTTCTAATATCATAATTTCTAATTTGCTAACCTTTTTTATTTAAGATTTTATACTGACCCTCCAACATAAGACGGCCTACGATTTCAACATTTTTGTTTTATAAGTCATTTTAACCATATAGTTTTCTGTATGTTTTTGTTGCGCTGATTTAAAATTTACCAATAATATTTTATTGCAATTTTTAACTTCTGTGATCAATATCTTGGAATATTAAACACATCAAATAAATGGGATAACAAATATTTTTTGTTTCGTTTTTTCAACCGATTTCGTTAAAACTGATTTGCAATATGAATTTTACGATGTTGGTTTTAAATTGATAAACATATTCTACGTATATCCGTCTCCAATAATACCCGTCCCTAAAAACCAAAATAGTTTCTAAAATTTAATCTTTTTGGATCTAAACTTTTTTTTATTACAGTGATTTTGAATACGTAATTTATACCTATACGTAGTCATGCTTCTTTTTAATAATGAAAGAGGCGTCACTCATTTGCTACCACAAATTACCAACAATTCCTTACTTATGACTTATGAAAATCTCTGCCAGAATAGGAACATTTAAAATCCACTATGCTAACGTCATCAATCAGGTCGTCAGGAGTTGCTGCCATACCATTTATCAATAGAAAAATTACTTTTAGTCATGGCGAAAAAGCTCTGTAGTCACGTGACTAAATATTCAACACGAACAATTAATCTTTCCAATTGGTTTTCGTAACGTAGATGATACGATTAATGTATTACGACAAAGACCATACTAGTTCGGAAGCACAACAATGCTATAAATAAAGTGATAAGAATAATAGAAATGTACAAGCTGCCATGAAATGAGTACTTAGCAAATCTCCATAAAGATGGTTTCTCTTGATATTATATCTGAAATGAAGGAACCATTGTATATTGGCACAATACGTCCCATCTGTGTATTTGATATTTTTCTAACCAAACACAGTTCTTTTCATGCTTCAAAATCTGCTAAAATTTAAATAGATTATTTAAAAATAATAATTCCCTCAATCATTTTTTAAACTATTCTAATGAAAACAGGAAAAAGTAGAAAATAGACTATTACAAATATTATCAAATTTGGAGATATTTCTTGCTAACACAATTCACGACTTATGTTTTCGATCGAATAACATCCTCATTTGCGAATAGTTAGGTTAGGTTAGGTTAGGTTAGGTTAGGTTAGGTTAGGTTAGGTTAAGTTAGGTTAGGTTAAATTACCTTTTAAAGAGGGTGCGCACAAGTACACACATACAATAAGGGTAATCACAGAGATGAAAGAGCCGAGAGACTTGGCAGGATCGGGAGATGTACCCACCCGCCTTACTCCATCCATTGAGACGGGGGTACAATGGCGTTGATTTCTACCAGAGTAGTTTCTCACTTATCTATTTAGATCTAAACTAGAATATAGCCCGACTGTCCTGTCTATTGAGGAATACTTGAAAAAGTAAAATACATGTTCTTTCACTGCTTACGTGTCTTTGACGAAAGGCAAAAGTTTCAGGAGATGCTTGGACAGCTGTCGTCTCCCAAGAACAATACTGTTCACATGCTGGCTTCAAGAAATGCATGGAGTGCGACCAGCCAACGTGAATGCTGCATTGATTATGGGACGCTTGGAGCAGCGAAGGAAGAAATCTGAATAACGAAGTATTTGAAGAAGAGGTAAGCCTGAGGGTTTTCCATGAAGTTATGTCAGCTATTATATCGCGGAAAGAACGAAGCTGTGGAAAATGAAATAGGCTAAGAGTTAAAAAACATTTTCGTCCTACTGCTTCAAAAACAGCTGTTTTCAATACATGCATTGAGATGCTAAAGTTGTTATTTTTAGCCCTAGGACATAAAAACTTCAGCTGAGGTCGAGGTGATCAGCTGTTACTTTGTTTATACGAATTAATTAACCATTGTAAAGAATCTATAACAACAAACGATACTCTCGATTGTAAGTAACCGATAAATCAGCTGTTACCATCGATTTTAGTTCATTATTTTATTTTTGATATTATTTGAGTCCGTAAAATACAATGAATGACATGGAAACTTATAACCAGCTAAATCTCGGAAATTGTAGGAGGAAGAATATAAGAAATTTAGTGACTGGTGCTTTAAACAAAACGGGAATACTTCAAATGTAAGTGATGAGTTTGAAGGTAAATAGGTATAACATTTTAGTTTTTGTGAAATTTTCTTATATTGTTTGCAGTATAACGAAAAATATAGTTCATCACTAGAAGCAAAAGAAGCTTTTCGATCCTCACTCATAACTTGAGCTTGTATCGAAAAGCTCAAAGAAAACCCACACCTTGAACATAATGAAGATATTTCCATGTCAAGTATATATGTAGCCTATAATGTTAACGCCGCATATTTTACCTTCATTGCCGATAAAAATGGCAATGGCTTATGATGTTACCTTGTTTAAAAAAAAATCAAACAAATAAAAAGAGAGAAAAGAAGATATGATGAACATAAAACCAAAGAGAATACAAAAATAACACACATTTAGTTAAATATATTAGTGTATATAATCAACATACTTTTAAGATTAATAATACCCATCAAGATCGGTTATTTTATAAGTCATTGTCCACGTTAAAGGAGTACCGCCAAACCACGTTGCAACAATATTAAGTGAATTAAATTAAAGAAAATATGGGGGGGGGAAACGAATGTATTTCTTGGTTCCTTAAAAGCACTCTTTTGAGAAGGACAAAGCAGTGACACAGTTTGTTAGTGTGTAGTTTAGTAACTAACTAAAAATTAACAGGTAACTATAAATAATTTGGAAATTTAAATTAGTGCAATTAAAATAAGGCAATTGTGGAAAGAAATAGGAATATACATTTATTAGAAGAGGTCTTTAGTCGAGCTGGTGACTTAAGCAAAGTGTGGTGAGGAATAAATTAAAAACAACAGATCCAAAACATAGAATCATCGACCCGAGCACAGCGAGTGACTATTTGTTATCACGATTTATTTCCTTCGTGTTTGGTTTCTCTATTAGTAAATTTCTCATTCAAACATGCCTCCATCGTGAAAACTTGTCATATTTCCGAGGCCCAGCAAATTTTATAGTAATTGTACATGACTAAACAGAGCTTAATTTTCCTTCTCTTCCGTCATTTATCTTAACATGATTTCACTTTCAATTATCTAGGTCACTATGGAATAAAATAATTGCTAAAGTACAATACTTTTTTTTATCCGTCATGTGACCTTTTTCAAATTTGGTTGACGCGTTTCGGAATCTCTATTCCATCATTAGATGAACCTTAGTCATTCGTGTGACGTTGTCACACGTTAAAACAACTACATAACACAACGTATAAAGAGTTGAAGCCACAGGGCGCGCACAGACATAATAATTGCGTTGTGTTCTATAATTGTTTTAACGTGTGACAATCACACACGAATAATTAGGTTAATCTGATGATGGGTTAGAAATTCCGAATTTGAAAGATGTCACATGACGGATCAAAAAATGAAAAGGTATTGTACTTTAACATTTATTTCATTTTTCTTAATTACATTCAGAATAATAGATTTACTAAATAAAACATAAAAAGCTAATTTTTTACTAATTTAGACCTATCTATTTAGCTTTTTTAACCTAATGAGATTACAACAAAATATACATAAAATATTTAATAAGTACGATAATATTTTATAAAAGATTTGGGTACTTACGTATTACCGCCACCGCAGCAGAAGTTGCTAATGCGCATGCGCCAATATTTGCTTACTTTAATTATATTTGCGATATAGTTATATATCACGACAGGTTTGGCCATAATCACCTGGCCAAACCTTTCGTAAGTTTATTGAAGTTAATAATTTGAAATTAGATCATGGATAAACATGAGCTTTAAAAGTGAAGTGCCGCCAATCTACGCCTAAAATTTTTGCGACAAATCATAAAATGAAAGTATATGAATCTCAAAGCTGAAAAAAATGGAATTCTGCTTCCCTTAAACCAGTTTGCTCTTTATTGGCGCATGCGCATTAGCGCAACTTCTGCTGCGGTCGCGTTAATACGTAAGTACCAAGATTTGTTTAAATATTAATATTCATTGAATGAAATGATAATTTATATTTTAAACTCATTCTTATTTGAAATCAAGTTATTAGGATTAAATACTGGAAAATCTTATAGCATTTCGTGATAACAGTATTTGCAATCAGCTGGCAGAAGGAATTAAATAACCTCAAATACGTTAATATACATGTAGGTAGTATAATATGTAACTTGTATTTAAACTAATTATTTAGATGCAGAGAAGTTATTTGTAGTGTGTTTATGTATATAATAACGTTTTAATAATATCTCTTTATCATATCCAAAATTATATCATTATTGAATAAATAATTCACTTTCCAAATTTTACATTAACAAACAATTACCCTTCAAGTGTTATGAAAGATATGTAAGGCTGTGAGAGCTTACAGATGGTAAAATATTTTATTTATGGAAAATAATTTAATTGTTGAAAAAAAAAAAAAGAAGGAAGGCAGTGGACCTCTATTTGATTCAGAGGAGACTTTCATGAGCTAAGGCTGATTATTCTTTTAAAATATAATTTGGCCTATTATAAAGTAAAACAGTATTTACATATATGTGTTGTGCGGGAGTGATAGTAACTGATTTTCGTTTTTCCTATTATAACATTAAGAAATTTTGTTAAAAACAATATTTGCACAACTGGGTGAGATCCAAACAATTATTTAAAATTTAAGAAAATTTCAAACAGCTATTCTACATATTTCATTTACCTCTTTATCCCTAAAACTATTATTTGGCCTATTATTTCAACAGTTAATAAATTTTATATTGATTGATTGTCAAGTAAATAACTTGGAGGAAGCCAGCACCAACCCTTTTACCCCGAGATCAATAAATTAAGTAAATATATAAACATTTTAAATATAAATCAGCCTATCTCTTAATATAAATAATTAAATATAAATATGCCTATCTCCAATATGTTGAACTTATAAATGTATGAACCACAGTGAAGAATTGTACATTCAGGAACTTGAGTGATAAGTGTTGATAAACTTTATGTCAAACTAGTAGCCAAGGGATATTTATCCATAACTTATTAACAATTTGTGTTGTTTTTTTTTATGTGTTTACAATTTTTTAATAAAATTATGTTAATATTTGTATCATATTTCTATATTTCATTTCTAAATATGAAGTAACTGTAATAATATAATTATCTATCTCTTACTTAGTTATATTTAAATATTTGTTAATAATACCAAAAAGGTTTATTACAATCTAAAATTCTTAATATTTGTAGCATATTTGTTGTATTTTTTTAAAATAACTTTGGTTTGGTCCAAAAAACGGAAAATTTTTTATTTATTTTTTTAGCGTATATAAATGTATGTAAGGGGGGTAGAATAAGAGGCAGCCTAGTTGGCGAAGCGCGCTACTATTCATTTCGCCTGCCTACTGCGTACTATCCTGAGTAAAAACATCGTTTCACAACCACTGTCTATATACTCTCACAATTGTCTGAGAATGAGCTTATGACGATTTAAGATTGATATTTATTAATTAATAGTTTTTTATTCAACTATAATAATGTTTGTATCAACAACAAATCATGCGTGCATTTGAATATTAATACAATTTAAAAAAATAAAGAAATGTTAACTTTTACGATAATTGATATTCTGTAAAAACCGATTGGTCCAAATTTTATAAAATTTGTTTCAAATTAAAGGTAAAATAATGCTTTAAAAACTCACGTATAATTATGGAAATATTGCATTGGTATCTGTTATAAAAACACAAACAAAAAATAATGTTTTAATTAAAAAACTATTTGTCTGGTTTACAAAAAAAAAAAAAAAAAAAAAAAAATGTGAGTATTTACTTTACATTACATAGAAGAAGTGTGAAAATTGATATGCCCTAGTACTACCACTTCTGCATCACTGAAAACACAAATTTTTTAACTTTCGGAAAATTGTCGTCACAAGTTTTAGAAGACTTTCACACTACAAACCTGAACGTTGCTTAGCAACAGCTCTGCCTTATATCAATATATGTAAAATCATTGTTGTGACTAGTAAAATAAAGACATTACTGTCAATCAAATAGACCTACTACATTTTTCAGCTGAGTTTATATCTACAAATACTCCAGCGCATTTCCTTGTGTTGGTATTTCTATATGATTGCTGTTATATAAAGCAAGCCCAGTGTTTACAGACGTAACCTCACTTTCTACCAAATCTGTATTATCAATACTTTCATTAGCCTCCGACACACACTCAGTTTGTTTTTTACAGAGCAGAAATACACTTCAAATTCCATTTAGAAACAGCAAGCTTACATCTCTTCACTCTACCTGTTTTATTCACTAATAATAAACATCTAATATTGCTGAACGAAAAGCATACCTACACAAACATAAACACAATATTAACTATAATACACAAAACAATCCTAATTTATAAAAAAAGTACACAATTCACTCCAATTATAAAAATAAAACAGACATTTTACTCATCGGAATACACAATTTCGTATTCAATCCCATTTGGCATAAAGTTTAATCACATTTAAAATAATGTTGTTAACAATATAACTAATTAATCTCACTATATAAAATAGCCAATCAAGTATAGAAGTAAGGCCATTATGGCTCCCATTATTAAAAAAAGAACTAAAATTTGATTATAATACCCCTATAACTAAAAAACAAGCTGAAATTTTACTTGTTAAATCGCCACAAGGGGTTGTAACCCACTCTCGGGCTAGGAAGCTTAATACAACTAACAATAGGCCACTCCCCTAATAGTTTGTCACGCCTTCTGGACCACGTCACTGTATCTTTGATACAACAACGCGTATTTGACGTTAGTTGTGTGTTCCCGTGATTGTGTTTTTTGACTTCTCAGTTTCAGCTCTGAGATGCATGCTTAGATATTAAGATTGGTGATATTCTTATTCAATTTTACTTCTTATATTTAGGCTTAGTTTCTAGTTTCATGTTTCTTTAGTTTTTAGTCACTTGATAACGGGAATTGATTCTTATTCCCGAAACGTCGCGGTTTGATTTTTAACACACAAATGATGGCAAATGTCCGAAGAATGAATAAAATATATAAAATAGTTATTGAGTTGCAAACTTAGTTAAACCTATTTTATAAAAATGTATGTAGGCTACTATTTTTAATACACCTATAATTATTATACAATTGTAATAATTTTAAAAAAATCAGATGTCCTATATGTCTAGATTTAGAAATTCAACGTTAATTGATTATGTTCACCAAACCACATCTTATATACTGGGAGTCCAACCTAAAATGTTATAAATAGCTAACTTTTGAATTATAAATAGGCTATGATAGAGTACTTTAAATGATAAATCTTCCTTTCTTGTTGATGAAGTTTAAAAATCTATTTTGTAAAATATTAAAAATTGCCGACATTTTCCAATATGGCTTCCAACTTTGAATTTTGTTATGGTTTTTCAGGTGTAAAATAATATTTTAGGATACCTTTATCCTTGGGTATTTTTTAAATGTTTATCCGTTTAGGAATTACAGGCGTTTAAAGTTCAGAAAATAAAACGTTCGATAGGGCCTACAAATAATGGATTCCCACTTAAAATGTTACAATAGCTAAGTTTTTAACCGTTGGGGCTACAAATAAGTTTTAAATGGAGAACTCCGCTTATTTTTGTAAGCTCTAAAATGACATGGAAATCAATTTTGAAAAAAGTGCTAACGATTTGTATTTTTTTTAAAGTTGGTAACCCCCAATTCTTTTAATTGAAAGTTATTCTTTGATCAAATTTGAGACTTTTTTAAATTGGCACTTTCCAAAATTTCTAATAATAACAGAGATGGAGAACATTTACTGTATTTGATTATTAGTTTTATGTCCTGTTTTATCGGAAAATAAGTTATTTAGAAAGTAAAATAAAGTATCAACAAAAAAATCACGATTTGTTACATAACAAATTTTGAGGTAGGCCGCCATATTGGAAAATGACGTCAATTTGTCCATCAAAAATTGAAGATGAATTACGGCCGCCGTTTTTGATAAGAAATATTTTAAATAAGTCCTTAAACTTGCTTCCTCTACGTCATCAACACGACCTCAACGGATGTCGCAAGCTGTTGATTATAAAGGACTACAATTACAATTTTTCAGACACAAAGAAATATAAAACAAAAATAACAATGTGTAAAAACCCTCTCCATTCCCTCAGCTACTAATGACAATAGGGTGTGTCCAGGGTTACGTTTACAGGGAAATACAAGGATTATCCATTCCCGCTAAGTACGTTTCCATGTTGTGGTTCTGTCAAGTTTATAAAAGGAAAATTATTTGATACAATATATTTTTATTTAAGTAAAACATTCACAAATATTTAACTTAACTGTGAATTGAACTCAATCGTCATTTTTGGGAGAATTATATTTGTTGAGACAAGAAACATCTCCTTAAGTTGGTACTTAACAAAACTATCTAGAGAATCAAATATTAAAAATTGGAAACTTTGCTATATACAGGGTGTCCCATAAGTAAAGTACCAAACTCTCGGGAAAGGTTATATGTGTCAAAATAAAGAGAAAATCACGAATAAATTTTTTTCCAAAAACGCTTCGTTTACCAGATATCCGTCATTTTGTATTTTTTACAAAATAATTGTTATCTTCATATTTTTTTCAACCGATCTTTATAAATCTCGGTAAGTATGTTTAAATAAAAGAGACCTACTGTAGAAAAAAAAATTCAACTTGGTCCAATTTAAAATTTCAAAATGGCGGCCATTTTAAAATTTTAATCTAAAATGGCGGGAAGAGTTTAATCTAAAACTTTTCCCAGAGTTTGGCACTTTACTTATGGGACATCCTGTATAACCTCCCAATGAAAACCTGTATTAAAAAAAAAACTTATTTTTTCCTTATATTTGAAGGATTACTAAGGTTATAAACGTTAAAAAAAAAAAACAATAAGAAAATCGGTAAAACATTTTCAAAATATGTTTTTTCGATATAACTATTTTTTCCTGTCGATCAGGACAAAAAGAAAGCTTTATACATCGGTATAGTATAAATAAATAATATAAAGTAACTGTTCCGTATTTATAAGCTGTCGTCATGACAACGCCACGAGTTTTGTCAGTTTTTGCTCAAAATTAATAGAAAGTAGACGCTCTGTTCTCTCACGCCACTGTATTATATTAATTTAGGATTCCTTTGTAATTGTAAAAACTTTTCGTATAAAAATTATAGATTTAGTGTATGTTTAATACTCAACCTCTGAGGATGGTAACTATGTTACTGAAATTTACATCAGGAAATAAAAGTTTGTTTTATTAAATTGTGGTATTGGGTTTGATTTCAATCTTTAAGTTCGTCACTGTGTGCTCATAATCTTTGTTTATTGTTCAAAGACCTGACCTTCCACTAAACAATAGCTATTGTTGTGGTAAATGAAGGGACAGCCGGACTTAAATGTCAAGTCAAGCATTGCTTTAAATGCTTAATGTTCTTAATAATGTAATTTATGGTTCTTTATTGTAACATATTTTTCCCTGTGACTACATATTAACTTAGTCCGATAATCATTACAAGGTGGCTATGTGGACATGTTTTTGGAACGTAAAGTTGGTAGCTATATTTTACTATACAAGGTGTTTCAGTGAATTTATTATAATACTAAATATTGTTAATGTTCTTAATAATGTAATGTATGGTTCTTTATTCTAACATATTTTACCTGTGACTACACATTAACTTAGTCCCATATATGTAGCATCAAGGTGGCTATGTGGACATGTTTTTGGAATTTAAAGTTGGTAGCTATATTCTACTATACAAGGTGTTTCATTGAATTTATTATAATACTAAATATTGTTAATGTTCTTAATAATGTAATGTATGGTTCTTTATTCTAACATATTTTACCTGTGACTACATATTAACTTAGTCCCATATATGTAGCATCAAGGTGGCTATGTGGACATGTTTTTGGAATTTAAAGTTGGTAGCTATATTCTACTATACAAGGTGTTTCATTGAATTTATTATAATACTAAATATTACTTAATGTTCTTAATAATGTAATGTATGGTTCTTTATTCTAACATATTTTACCTGTGACTACATATTAACTTAGTCCCATATATGTAGCATCAAAGTGGCTATGTGGACATGTTTTTGGAATTTAAAGTTGGTAGCTATATTTTACTATACAAGGTGTTTCAGTGAATTTATTATAATACTAAATATTGTTAATGTTCTTAATAATGTAATGTATGGTTCTTTATTCTAACATATTTTACCTGTGACTACACATTAACTTAGTCCCATATATGTAGCATCAAGGTGGCTATGTGGACATGTTTTTGGAATTTAAAGTTGGTAGCTATATTCTACTATACAAGGTGTTTCATTGAATTTATTATAATACTAAATATTGCTTAATGTTCTTAATAATGTAATGAAAAGACTAACTTGTGGTGAGTAAACACATTGTTTTACAATTTTTGCATTAAACCAATGCCTTCAAACCATTCTCAAGATAAATTTGTTTTCGATAATCGATTGCAAAATCTTTAACAATGGTCTTAAAGCAATCTATATTATAAGTCTTTGTGATCTTAATAATAAGTGAAATAACAACCGGTGTATGGTTCATTTTCTCAACTTTAAGTTTACGTCTTTATTATTGCTCAACTAATACTGTTTTTTGTTCGATTATGAAATTCTATGATTCAATAACCAAGGGAAATTATTTTTTTAAGGTTATTTGTCATTGAAGGTTAATACTAAAACACAAATTGGATATTTCTAATATTATTTTATTTTACAACGAAAGACGACCAAAAGTAAAATTCAATTTTAAGTTTAAAAAACGAAATGTAATATTTAACAAGAAAACTTTGAGTTGTTGATGACACGCTGTAAGAAGTGAAAGTTCATTAAAAAGTAATTAAACTTCAGTTTGAAGAATATTTTGGGAAGTTAAATTAAGAAATATATATAATGTTTTATGATTGGTTTTAAATAAAATTAACCTCCCTTCTGGAACAGGCAATTAGGGACGTTTTACCTGTGTAAATATATGTAAATTGTTTGTTAATTAACACTTTGACAATATTCACAATAAGAAAAATAATCCTCAAACCACAAAAATAGGAATATAATCAACCCTTTTTTACTGGATGACATACTCACCGTACTAAGGTGGTTATAGCTAAACTGAAAATAAACTAAAATTTAATCTAGAACTAATTCCGTAGCGTCCTACTTCCCCTACGCCTTTAGGTTATTTTCTTTCTTAGGTTTCATTTTTTAAACTATTTTAAAGCCTAATTTTTTGTAAGTAAGGAGTGCTTTAATGAGATTAGTCTGTTACAAGAGGACTATTTACCACTAAATTTATAAATTAAAATAAGTAATACTGAATTGTTTTGAAAGCAAAAATTTGTTTTGAATTTGTTTTGGCCAAAAAATGGAAATAATAGGACGAAATGGAAATATATAAGGTACAAAATGAAGCAGGGCAATTGTTGGTACCAGAATATGGTTCGAGCAGGGAGAAATATTCAATAATAAAGGAAACACGAATAAATCAACATCTCTCGTCTTAAAATTTCAAAAGTTGTAGCCTGTTTCGCTGTTTGTCTATTTCTTGAAAAATATCAAAAACCCACAAATAATTAGAAGGTTTCTACAGGGTATAATTTGAAAATATCAAGTCATCGACCAAAACCAAGGGATTCCGGGAACTAAAAAAGTCCCGAGGCGAACAATTATAATAAAAAATAAAATATTATTAAAGAGTTAAAGTTAAAATCGAACAGTATAAACCAATACGGTCAAAAAGGTTCAAAATTTGTAGTCGTTTCTAGTAAATAAAACAGAGACAGTAAAACGGGAAACCGAAATAGATGTTGTGGGGACGAGATACTCAACGCTCACATCATCTAGAGAGTAGATAACTTAGGACTCTAGGCTTGCCAAAGTCACCACTGGAACTGGAACCATTCAAGGAAATACCAGTCTCCGGGATCCATCTTCTACCACTACCCTGAATTCCGCATAATTCACAGGTGTGCCGTAAATCAAAATTTATATACACATTATCTTAGAATTACTGAGTTGGGTAGAATTTGTAAACTTTAAATTAAAGTTCTTTTATGAATAGGGTTTGATATTAATTTTATTTTTATGAACATAATTTGTAAATTTTTTAAGTAATATCGGTTTTGAGAAAAAATATGAATATTTAATTTTTTTTTTTTTTTTTTTTTAAGAGTCCTCAATTTGAGAGAATATTGTTTTGTTTCTTATTTAAAATCTGCTTTGCTCTGCACCTAAGTTGTAGAAATTAAAATTTTGTTATTTCAAGAAAAGTTGTAAAGTGTGATTATTTTTAATACTTGTTTGTCATAAGATGTTGTTTTCTGTTTGTAGGATTTTTGAAATGTTTTGTTTATTATAAGTTTTAATTTCAAATAAAAATGATTTTCTTTTTTCAAATCACACTTGTGTCGACTTCATCAATTTAAACTAAAAACAGGGAAAGTAGAACCTTTGCATAAATAACATAAAGTCTCAAATTTAATAATAATTAAATTTTCATTAAAATCATTCAATCTGTTATTGAAATAAAATTTTATTATTAGTTCTAATTTAAGAAAACTTCAGATAAGTTGGGTATAAGATCGTAAGTAAATATAATTACTGGTAGGTATTTGAAAGGGGGGGATTCCATCGAGTTTGAGCTGCTGAACTCGGTGAAGGGAACGCTCACACAAGGCCAGACAATTATTTATCCTAGACTTCCAGTAGTCTGGGTTGTTTTTTCTGCAACGCATAGGTTCCCCGAAAAGGTTAAACGTATACAACAGCGAATGAAATACAAAAATCAGACGATTAGCAAAGCTATACCTAATTCAAAAAAGCTGAACATAACCTGAACGGAAAATATTCGACTCGACTCGACATTAGGGGAGCGAGCGAGAGTACTACGAGAAAATTAGCTACAAGTCAAGGTGGTGAAGCGGTTGTGCGTTGAAACATAAAACTAAAGCTTATCAGATTCCATAGTTCCTCCATATAAAACCTGTTGTATTAATGTATGCTATTGGCAACACAACAAGAAATTATGACCCTCTTGTAATGTATGGTTACATTATTCATTTTATTTTCCTTCTTGTATAGTTTGAATTTCATTATGTAATTTATTTCATAAAAAAATTATATTAATAATAAAATTTTTAAATACAATCGTTTAACTTCCTAATTCATAAAACACAAGTTACAAATTATATTTTGGAAAATGTCCAATCCAAATTTTATCAATTTTTTTATTAAAATTTCAACGACTAGTTTTCTTGTTGACTTTGGCTTTTGAAATATGTATGATTTAATTGTTTTGACTTTTTAAAGTGTGTTGAGTTTAAAATGTCTTTTTCCGTCCTGAAACTTAACTTTTTGAATTATTTTCTGCTAGGAAGCACTCAGCTTCCCTTGTCTTGCCCTAATAATTTTTTGAACTAAAGTTGAAATATCTGAACGTTTACTAGATTACAACTCCCTTTTTTAAAATTTAAGTTGTATAAATTTTACCATAAATCGTTCGTTTGTTTTAACAACATTATTTATTTAAAATTATTAATACAATGTTTGTAGCATATTTGTAATCTAGGGGTTCATATATTTAATAGTCCGAAACTCGTGCCTGGTTATTTTTACAACAACTTTTTAGGCATAAAATAAATACAGCCTAAAACTAAAAAATCCTAATCCAAACAATTATGATATTTGATACCTTAAAACTTATGAAATACATGTGAGGGAAGTAGATAAATGATGGATGAATATCAAACTAACTTTATGATTAGTTGAGTTTAATAAAATGGTATTTATATTGGTCAAGTTAATAAAAGTTATGTTCACATTTTCAAGTTGTTACTATAGCTTTTAATGAATTAGGTGAAGTTTTTTCGTTGGTCAATTATGTCTGGATATTATCTAGATCAACTGAGCCTGAAAGGTGAATTTAAAATGTTGAATCAATTACTGGAGAGATAAATAGAGGTTTATATTCTACTCACCAGTGGCTCTAAACTAGCATATTATAGATTGGGTACTTGTTTATCACAAAACTAGTTTTTAATACTGAATTTTCTTCCTGGATCTAAAAATGATTTGGTCTCTTTGCGTGTTTTAAATAAAACTTTACGCATGTATGTTCTCTCTTTTTACCTTAACTGCCACTGTGGATCATTCACTCTAATTCTAGCAGTATCTCTTTGAATCGTATAACAAGTTCAGGTTTCAGTATTTTTATTTAAAACGTGATTGAAAACGTCATCATTTTACTCTTCGATTGTAATCAAGTGAGAAACATGTATTTATGTATTATTTTACTTATTTGTTTTATCGTTGAAACGAGGAACTTTTAAAAACGTCATTGATATTCGACAAGAAATTGTTTCCAAAAGTATTTTATTGATCACCATAGTGATTTCATTTTCCTCCAAACAACATTTCTCATTGTTGTAAAAAGATTTTAGATCAAGTCACATTATTTACTAGTATTGTTTAAAAGCGATAAATTGTATTTATTTAAAACAAAAACTAATTTGTATAATGAGCGGACTCTGGGAATTCTACGCTGGATCAGTTTAGAGAACGGCACGTTAGCAGCAACCATTCAACCAATCTGCGCAGAACATCATTATTGTCCATTCACGACCTTTCTAACAAAATTGGAAACGAACAGTGCAAGGACATCCTTTAACCAGAACACCATTTCAGGAACCAAAGTCATCTTTAAATTGTATAACCAAGGTAAACATCTTAATAATAAACGATCGCAAAATTTTGAATATATATCAAAAGGCAAATTAAAATAAAATTGAGGAAACAATATATAATTTAGTGTCAATTTGTTTTTTATAAATATTTAAGCTGCTATTAGTCAAATATATAATTTAGCATTTTAAAGATTAGAAATTTTGTAATTTTAATGTATATTCGTTTTTTTGAGAATCAGAGAAATTAATGTCTTAAATGAAGAAAAGTTGTGTTCTTTTTTCCAATTATAAGTAATTCTATGATCTCTTGAGAGTTAAAAATTAATTGCTGAGCAATATTAAAAGACGTAAAGAAAATTACATTAAATATAATACATTTTGAATAGATTTAAATTTTTGGTTTGTAAATTTATTTATGATCAAATCTAACTTCATGTGTTTTTTAGGATTATTTATTGAATGTGTTAATAGAGATGTGCTCATATTTTATAATATAAATATAGTTTTACAAATGACTTTTTCAAATGACACTATTCGAGAGAGTTGTCGAATAGAAAGAGAAAAGTAAAGCTAATCAATAAAATTAAATAAATAGAATTTTTTAATAACTTAACAGCAAGAATAAATTTTAGTTGAAAAGATTAAAAATTAAGATTTCATTCTTGCTATCGAGAAAAATAGTAAGATAGATTGTTGAAAGTGGAAATCAACTTAGGACATACTACAATTTAAGATTAAAAGTAAAATTTTCAAATCTTACACCGAATAAGGTTAAGCTTGTTGCCGATAGTGCAGCAACAAAAGTGACACCCTTATAAAGGTAAGCTCATTGTAAGTGGATACCAATTCTACACTCCAAATGAAGACATAAGCTCGTTGCAGCGTGTATCCTCCCCCTTTTTACCATAACTACCACTGTGCATAATGCACTTTAACTCTAGAAGTATCTATTTGAATCGTATCACAGTGTCAGATTTCAGCATTTTTACTTAAAACCTGGTTGAAAGCAGGCCACCATTTTAGTTTTCGATTGGAATCAAGTGAGAAACGTGTATTTATGTATTATATTACTTATTTGTTTTAATATTGAAACGAGGAACTTTTAAGAGGGCATTGAAATTCAACAAAACGTTGTCTCAAAAACTTATTTTATTGTTCACCATAGTGACTTCATTTCCCTCCAAAATGATGGAGCATTTTTAATATTAGGTAATCTTAAAAACAACATCAAAAGAACAATTTTTAACGCATGTGAACAACATTTCTCATTGTAAAAGATTTTAGATCAAGTCACATTCCCTTGTATTATTTAAAAGCGCTAAATTGTATTTATTTGAAACAAAAAGTAATTTGTATAATATCACACTTTTGCCTATACGGATGTTCTTTCCTTATTACGTTATTTAGTTTGAAATTGCGGATATTGAATAAGCTATAATTTTTACTCCGCTTAAAGTATATAATAATAATATTCACAAGCTGATTATCTTTGGAAAAAATCCATAATTCATATCTTTGATATTTCACCAATGTCTTTGTTTAATTTTACCTAATTTCTTTAATAATTAGTCACCTTTGAATATTTATTTATACTTAAAAAAACAGATTTTTAAATTGTTTAAATATGTCTGTATAATGTATATTACGCGTATTTTAATATTTATTTTTGTGCCTCTATGGTCATATATTTCTTTCGTTTGATAATTTAAAAAAAGTAAAATGAAAGATTGGTCCACTCGTACGACTTTGCCATCACGTGATCCTGAACGTATCCTTGCTACCTTCTGTTACATTAAATTATTAGTATTTCTGTAAAATTACTGATCACTCCAGACTCGAACTTTAAATTGTTTTACTCTTTACAGATATACATTATGGAACTTTTCTGATTAATTGTTAATTACTTTAGTCATGTGAAAATTATTTTTTTACTCATAAAGTCTCACAGAATATAAATACATTTCTGAATAATTGTTTATATATATATATTACAGTTCTATTTCAGCTCAAAGTAAATTTAACAGTAATTATTTTCTAGTCTCAGTACAAAGATTCCTATATACAATTAAAGATTAAAATAACGAGAGTAAAGTAGTTTCATTCATCTCTATAAGCCTATATTGACAAATATATGTTTAGTGAAACACAAAAGTTGTATTTACAAATAGAATTTCGCATCACATGAAACACATGCAATATTACTATTCTATCTCATTTTGGGAAACATTTAATTATTTTTGATTTAAATCCATCCACTCAATATTATATGTTTAAATAAATTTATATTTCAAAGACTAATATTTAATTATTAATATTAGGTTATAAATTCAATAAATGAGGTAAAAGTAAACCAGTTTGACAAGATAAGAGAATTGTTACCACAAAACAAAACCAAAAATACCTAGACCTCATTCTCTATATGGAACCGAATCAGAAGAAGTAAGTTTGTTCACTAATCTAAGTTACATCTCAATGGTTTTGTTTTAATCGCTCCAATTATTTTAAAGTAGCCTATTATTTTTTTAACTTTTATTTCCGTACATATGTTTATTTTGTGCATGTTGGGTTAGTTAAATGAAATAAAAGTTGTAGTAAATAATAAAAAATTGAACATAGTCATTACATTAATAGAAAAGGTGTTACTGTGGAATATCGATAAGTTGACATGTATCGGCAATCTGTCACTTAATTTTAAGAGGCACTACTTTAAATAATTAAATATTTCGATCAATACCTTGTATGAAGTAAAGTCACCTTAAATGGTCAGTACCGCTTTCAAACAACTAATAAGTAACATGTGCGACGAAAGTATTTATGTAAAGTTACAAAACTGTATACTGCCTCTACTTTTATTACAATCACCTTGGTTGAAGGAAAACAGAATCTCTACAAAACACATAGCGTTCTTGTGCTTGCTTTTATTCATAACTTTCAAAGGACTTGCTGAAGTTACATCAGAGATAGTTGAACAAAAAAAAGCAAACATTTCAAATGTTTTATACTACTCTTTTTACATGTGTTCAAATCTAATCATTCCCTATAATTTGGTGTACTATCAAATTTTGAAAAGACATGTTGTAGTACAATTCGGTGAAAATCAGAAAACAATCGACTATCTGCTGAGGATTTGTAATCTTCGAATAACCAATACTCAGATGTTAACTCTAATCTTTATTTTGATATTTAGTATCATTATTGTTTACTTTGACGTTTTAGAAATGTATCAACGTCAACCAGCCAGCAGACTTCTTCTATTGATCCATGATACGATAAGAATCGGAATTGTGTTTCAATGGATGATGCTACATTTCATGATCAAACTGCGATACAATGCAACAAAGGAGATGATTTCACTACTTGCAGATTGTCCAGAACACATGCAGAGTAACCAGTCAGTACAATGTGAAGGTATCGATAAGCGAGACTTAGTGTTCAAATCTATAGACGTTTTTCGACTTATTAGAGATAACCACGTAATTGTTAATAGATATTTTGCTTTGGCATGTCGTACTAGCTATGGATTGGTTATGTTTGGGGTGACGAGTTTAAGTTTTATTATTTTTAAACTAAGTGTCATAGGATACAACACGAGTGTAATCATGATTCTAATGATAACCATACTACTCTTCTATCTTATTCTGTCCATCGTAGCAAATGCTGTTTATAAGGAGGTAAAACATTTATAAAATATTTATTTATTTTCTAAAAATCTATATGAATATTGTATTTAATACAAAATTTTAGCAACTTCAATTAAAAAGTATAAGACAAACTATGATATCTTATTGAATATTCTACAAGGCTTCATATTTCTTGATTATTCCTAAACACTTAATTACACTATTTAAAATCTAACTCACTGACTTTTTTTGCAATAAGTTTAATACAGAATAGAGCTACTTTATGCTCATGCAGACTGATCAAGAGAACCTGACTCTTTTTAGCTTAAAAATTACAAATTAAAAAATGTAAAAAACTCCTGTTTGTAAATAATTATGTAATAAATCATTAAAGATTGTTCAAACACCCCTAAGTTTAAAACGTTTATTGGATATCAATTGAACAAGCCAGTAAATAATATAAGTAGACGATCCGGACGAATTCAGAGCTAATTTCAGTGAATCGGAAATGAGATTCACTGTAATTTAATTTATTTACTCCTCCTTAACTATCATAGATGGCCTGCGCCCCACTTTTTTCTCTCCAAGTATTCCAAATATATCTATAGCCACTAACAATCCTCCCTCAAAATTGTAGAAGGGTCGTGAAAAATTATTTTATACTTTTTAGTCCGTTTTAAAAACGTGTTTTTTTTACGTTTTTTTTTATGTTAAAAAAAAATTGTGTTTGATTTATTATTTTCTGTTTTTTAGTCTTATGTCCGGGTGTAAGATTTCAATCGGTTTTGTATATATTGATGAGACTCAATATACGAAAAACATCTCATTGGCCAAATTTATTTGTTTAAACAACTAGTGTTTAAACAAATGTAGAGACAAGAACCCAACTGAATATTGTATTGTCATCGAATTCTAACCTATCTTCAAAATTTCAGATCTCTAGCTTATCAGAAAGTTAGTTTAAACTCGATTGCAAAATTCCACCCGGACAGACAGACAGACAGACAGATATAACGGTAACCGAACTAATAAAGACGTGGTGAAAAATCATGTAATTAGGAAAAACCATCCTCATAAAAAACAATATTCATACATATATTATGTATTCGTTAAATGCATTATTTTGTTACATCCAACGAACAATTTTTTTATTTTTTTTAAATATCTTTAACATTCATATTCCTTGTTTGTGATTTATTGAATTATTAAATGTTAGCTATTATAAACTAAACAAAATAATGTTGTTTTTTTATTACTAGAAACACGCACACACACACACACACACACCTACACACACACATACACACAAAACAACCCTACCTACCAAATTTCATGTATGATTCAATTTTTAATTCTACCTACATATTTATATATCAGTTGTAGTCATGTTATGAACATAATCCCCCCATTTATATATGAAAATATCTGTGTCTATGGTGTCTTTATAATACAATACTTTTATGTTTTAGCCACAAAATATGTCAATAATTACATAATTGTTGAAAAATTACTATTTTCCTCGGTTTTTTGGCAACACTGTTTTAATTTTACACTTACATTCAAAAGGAATAATAATTTTGATTAATAGTTTGTTGGATCATTGAATACTGCATAGACTTTAGGCTGCTGATTCCTTCAGAATTGCAAGAAAACAAAAGAAATCAAACCTTTCGATTTGAACGAAAGACCATACAGGATATTTAATTGAAGGATTTATTCCTTAGAATACAATCATTCCACTTTCCACTTTGTCACATTTCTATTCATCGTAGCTTAAGGGTACAATAGTTTTTAGTATAAGTGGAATTTTCTACTTTCAGATTGAGCAGTTCAAAATTGAAATAGACAGAGTCCGGACGTTTCAGTCATCTCCTTATATTGACAAACAGGTGTTTAGTAAAACATATAACTATTATTATAATACTAATAGAAACTAAATCAGTATTTCTTTAAAATATACACTTTATAGAAACTCCATTAACTTTTTTTTTTTTAATTACAGCTCTGCCTTCTTTATATGGAAGTACAACACCACCCTGTAGCAATGACATGCTTTGACTACAGTGGACCGTCTATTACATCGGTAAGTTTATGGATAGTCAAAAACATACAATTATATGTATATGTATTAGTAATAAATAGCGTATCATGGAATTTTTTATTTTATTTTATGATTGGCTACTATAGCGTATTAATGTATTTAATATTTTAAATTAGGGGTATTTAATTGTATCAGGAAGATAATTATTCAAGGACCAAATCTATTGAATCACGTTTCACAACTTGGTTCCTGTGGTATTGCGATTAGTCGTTATTCAAAATTATAACCATTGCTTATAAAAACTCAACTTTTTAAATTAGTTGTATATATTGGTTATATTATATTTACCCTTTTCACATATGTTAGAAAAAAATTCTTACCATTAACTTTAACATGGATATTTTTCGGGCAGTGTAGAAGATACTTTAGAAGTACAAAACGTGACATAAATATAAATATAACTAATAGAGACAAAAAAATCAACTTTGGTAGCTGTGAATAATTGTAATTTTATAAAATATTTCTCCAAGGAAAAAATTATTCTTATTTAACATAACGTACGGTATTAATGACCCTGTCATAATTTTAAGAAATCACATTTTTAAAACCAAAGAAGCGTTTTAGTTGTTTGCACTCTAAGTAGTTTATAGATATATTGATTTAATTTATTACAAAATAATTGCTCTGTGTAAAAGTTAACTTTATTTTTATATTTGTTGCAGTTAATTGCTATCTTAATCAACTACTTTATCATTCTCATACAGTTCTATTAAAGATAAAGTGAAGTTGTCACGTGAAAGAGTTGCCGACTTCGACTGTAATACTGATAAACATTCCGGAAGGTTCGCCGTTACAGTGATGTGAAGTTATTAACTATGAAAAGTGTTTACTTTTTTATGCAAATTAAGGATATTATTTTTATTTTTAATAATTGCATTAAACAACTTAGCCATTAAATTAGCTTAAAAGTAATTTTTTAAAAATGCTGTCGACATGGTAAAACTACAAACATAATACAGTAATCTTCTCCCTTGCTTGGAGGAGGGATTCAAAGTATGTTTTCTTTTTAGGACCTAAAAACATCAGTTGAGGTTGAGGTCATCAGCTGTAACTTCGTTTATACGAATTAATTAACGATTGTAAAGCATCTATAAAAACAACCGATACTCTCGATTGTAAATAACCGTAAACAGCTGTTACCATTGATTTGAAGGTAAATAGGTTATAACATTTTAGTTTATGTGAAATTATTTTCATATATTATTGGCAGTATAACGAAAAATATAGTTCATCACTTGGACTAAAAGAAGCTTTTCGATCCTTTCTTATTATCCGTAAACTTGAGCTTTTATGGAAAACCTTCACTTTTGGTCCTAGTGATGTAATATACGACAATATAATTTGGTAAAAATGTTGAATTTGTTATTATTACGGAAAAATCTTCATTTGAAACCTTGATGAAAATCTCTATTTATTTGTCTATGTCGTGCGTTGAAATAACAAACATGAAATGCCGAATGAGCAATTATTTAGACGTAACGAAAAGTTTTTCTTAGTAATGTTCTAGATTCAAGGAGTTCATTTCTGCTTCCAAATCTTATGAACAAATCTTGTTTTCAACTAAATATATAGACGCTCGGCACTCTTCATAAGTAAAATATAAAATATAAAGCAATGATTAACGCAATAAATCTACAAACGTTTTCATGTTTCAAAATATTTTAAAAAAGTAAATAATTTTCCCTTAATCACGCTAATATAAACAAATAATATTTACTTTGAGACATTTAAATTCTGAGATTTACTAAAACGTTCCTTACTTTTAAATAAGTATCAATATTTGATTTTTTTTTTGTTTATATTTCTGTTGAAGTGCAAAGAAAATGATTGATGTGGAAGTAAATCTCCAACGTCAATGGTTTTGTATTATTCATTTAGATTTTATAAAGATAAGTTTAGGGCTGAAAACTATATAGATATTTGGGGCACAATCGTAGTAAATACTCTATTTTGTCATACAGAACTACTCAAACTGGTTTTTGGTAACGGGTAACTTTATATATCTACTCTCACGTCGCTACCTTAACTTCTCGTAGCTCATGGTTGCACTAATTTCAGTTTTCTATGAAAATCATGGTACATAAAGTGTATTTTTAAGAATAACCCAGTTTTTTCTTGCACAGTTTGAATTAGTACTTTACTTGCCAGAGTAAAATTGAAATTTTAAATATTTATTGTAAATTAGATTACTCAAATGATATAACGTAATAAATGTGTTTTAAAAGGCAGTATATTTAAAATATTTGCTTTGGATATTCTAAATTTCTAAGGTTTTTTATTGGTAAGGAAACGTTCTCAGACATTATCTCCAATAGGAACTTAAGTCACCAAGGTATAATCAGACATCTACGAACCAACCGACTAGAGATTTTTTCTTCTTTCTCCATTTAGACATTCCATTTTGGCACGATGGTCTAGAATTCGTATCAAGTTTGTGTTATTTTTTCGCCTACTACGGCTCTCTTGTATTAATTTCGATTAATATCCATCGACTTACGTTGTTCCTCATAGATATTCCCAAAACCCCTCCTCCGTAAAATTGATCATTTTACCAATATACTGAGACTTCATTTTTGTGAGTTTTCAGTTTGAACATATTATTAATAAGATACCATCTTTTTGAGCACTGTGGTGAGTTCACAATAATGGTTTAAATATACCCCTAGCTACAATCACTAGGAACAATAAATAAAACACAATTATTGTACTTTATTTTGTTTATTCCTCTAAAGGCCCTAATGTACATTTCGATAACATGGTTATCATTATCAGAGGGTCTTGAATCTAAACTATACTACATCTAAACTTACACTTCTACTTGGGGAACTCAATATCAAGATTTTAAGCTAAAATCCCTCCCACTCCCCAGATCTGTTAACCAGTAAAATGGAGGCTTGGCCTGGCCCTTTGACATTGTTATATGTCTTTAACCTGTGGAGTGATGTGAGAGATAACTGTACCACTAACAAAACAATTAAGAAAAGGTGGCCTGCTCCTTGCTAATATCTATGTAGACCTTGCCACTAATAAAATACATTTTATTTATATATTATTATTTATTTTTTTAAATTTTTATATCTAACTTAATATCTATATTTCCTTTAAAATTTAAATTAATGACAAACTTAAGCTTTTAACTTAACTATTGCTGCTGCTATCATGCCTCTGTACAAACACCAACTATGACTTAATATAAACAACTTTATTTTTTCAAAACATTTAAAGAATATAATTTGTAATAACCAGAATGAACATCTGTCATGTTTGCAACAAACGTTATTGAAACAAAAAGATCACTTTTAATCACGATTATCACCAGTTTCTAGAGAGGAGTAGATTTATTTCCTCCCCAAGTCTCCCCTCTGTCGGTGAATAAAACATGTACTGCGTTATACACATGAGATACTCAATATTCTTCAAAACATATTGTGGAACAAGTGGCAGAGGTTTTATATTATTACAATAAGAGAAATGTTTTTAAAGATATATTTTAGCTTATGTATACAAATTCTGATTTTTAAAATTGTGTAGTTTCAGTAGAAATGGAAATATTGTAGAATATTTTACAATACAATATTGTGAAATCCTTGGAACGAGCTGAATGCAATGTGTACTCCCTAAAGTATTGATGGGTAAAGAATCGTTTTAGCTAAATTAAAACGTACGAACTTAGCAATTAGAGTTTGCGACAAATTACGTGTATTTGTGTATTTTTTTATTTAGACTGTTTTATAAAAATTGCTGTTGTGAATATTCTGCATAACGCCTCTTACTGTAATATAAAGCAGGACTTAGGGTTTCACTTATTGACACAAAAAATAGGGCACCCTAAGGGAGAGGGGGAAGTAAATTGTCAAATATCAAAAACTCAAAATACGACTTATGTCCAAAAGCTGTGTTAAGGCTATAAAATTATTTATCCCTATCTACAACCTTTTTAATTTAAACCTATAATAATTTGTATGTAATAATATATCTGTAAATATTAGTGAATACTCAATAAATAAAATTTAAAAATATATATATTTTATTGTCTGTAAATTTTTTACAATTTTTTTGTTATATTTATATATCAAAGTGTATTTGAAGTGTGAAAAATATTTTTTTAATTAATTTGAAATACAGAGCATTTTGCAACTTAAATCTGAGTAATTTTATTAAACAAGGTGTAATATAATTGAAATAATTTCCCTTGACTATTTGATTCTTTCTACTTAACAGTGTGAGGTAATTTATAAAAATAGAAAAGTGTCTTTTTGATCAATATTTGGTGTGTGTCGTTTTTTATCGTATTAACACCAATTATATTACAGTACTACTTAAATTATCAAACCTTACTCAAAATATTTACATACATTTACAAGTTTTAGATGGCTAATTTTTTTATGATTTTTTATATACATTAAAATTATGAATTTTAAAAACAGTTAACAAATACGTTAAAAAATGAAAAATGAAACATAATATGTTTGTAAATTTCAGACTAAAATTTCAGATTATAATTAGTTTTTTTACATAATTTAAAAGAACCTACATAAAACAATTTCAATACAACGATATTTCATGATAAACAACTATCAAACTAACAATAGTTGTAGTTATAAAAAAAACTTTTTTTGTATATCACACATAAAATTAAAAACATAAATAGTAATGATAGTTACTATACCCCATAAATGGTTTTGTCATGTAGTTTCAAGTTCAAGTGGCTTTATATTTTCTTAACCAATACAGACATTTGAATATAAATTATGAATATTGTTGGTACCCAATACATCCATTTATAAAACGCATGTATTGCACAGTGCAACTGTCTTAATAAAGGCAGCCCTGCAGCTAAGGGTAAAGGATGATAAATGAGACTTTCACTACTTACTGTCTTCATTATTGTCTAAGTGTATAAATTACGTCTTCATAAATAGTTTCATAATCCTCTTCTAAAAATCAGTTTATAAAAACAAATTATTTATGTGTCTCTGTTTAAGGCCGTGTTATTAGTAACGTTTTGTTTACAAATCAAAACTACAGAAAAAATGTTAATTTTAATATGTGTCTTAAGATAACAAAGAATGATATCTTGTTTTAAGTTTAAAAATCATATTTTAACCTTAAGAAGTTAACCTTAAATTGTTTAATAGAGTTACAATGTTAAAACTATTCCATAAGAAGTGGAAGGTCTCACTTAAAATATTATTATAAAGTAATTAAACTTCTGTTTAAAAGTGCTTTTTGGGAGATAAATTAAGAAATATACAATTAAATAACTAGAGTTCTAATGATTGAAAATGAATTCTACATAATTTAATTTTATTCCGGTTATAGTTTTTACTGGGCCATAGAGTAAATCTGGTTTTAAAATTATTATTTTAGGCCAATCAACAACAACACGTTTCTTTGTTATTAATTACAATAACATTTAAAATAAATTGGTATAAAACATTTTCTAGTTAAATTTAGTCATAGTACTTGTTAGTACAAAATCAAGTTTTAATTTAATACTACAATACACAATTACTGAGAAATATATTAATATTGATATATCTTGTTAATCTTTAGTTAAAAAAATATTATTTTAAACTCCTTTTTCTTAAAAAAATATCAACAAATTTCATTTATAGGTAATCTTAACAAATGGTTTTAATTTTTCACTCATTATGTTATTATTGAAAAATATGTTATTTTTACATTATGACTTACAAAAAGAAGTTTTGATGATAAGGTTAAGGGGTGACTCTAAACAAAGGTCGAGGGACAACTTGTAATAGAAACAAAAGTTTATTTTACTTTTTTCTATATTTAATCAAATAACATTACAAAACTGTGAATCCTTAATTGAAATTCAGATAATATTTTAAGCAGTCAGATATTTGCTAAGGAATAAACAAACATTTATAGATTACCTGTTTTTCGTACTTCACTAAGTTTTATCACTACGTATCATAAGTGATAATGACAACTTTATTTATCCCCTTAAAATCGTAAACCATCCATGACTGTGTATATCAAATATTTTTATTGAAACTTTAGGTAGTGTTTCAAATAAAAACGTCTGTCTGTATACCTGCAATTTTTAAAAATTACACAGTTTTATAACACCTTTAATACTTTTCAAATGTTTGAGAAAAACTATTTCCTAAAAGTGATAATGTTTTATGCACCATTATAAAACCTCCAAAGATGTTGTTTGTTTACTTTTCTTTCATTATTTCTAAACTCCGACCCTTAAATCACCAGGCGTAATAAATATTCTCCATTTTACGATGGAATTAAAATTCACTAATAGCAGGTATAATTAAAACCCCGCTAAATAAAGTAACTAACTAGTGAAATATTGCAGCGAAATGTAATATAAAAGTAAAGTGATATATTCTGCAATATCATTCTTTCTTCCTAAGAACAGGATAATACACGGCCATTATGTAAACAAATTAAACGTGGCCTTAATGACGGTAATAACATTTTAGTACTTATAGGAAGCGTTATTAGATTATTGTTGATGTTATTAAAACACGTTGATATAATTGACTTTTCCATATACTTAATATGGACAAAGTACTGTAGTAGTCTAAAAATATAAATTTATGAATTTGTTGTTGTTAAATTTGCTAAAATCATTTTTAGGATTTAAACATTTGATAACGGCAACGATACAGGATTATTTATAGTGTTTTATAAATATGGACATGTCTATGATAATAGTTTAATTTAGAAATGCAGGTAATTAAATCAATAAAGGTTATAATATATGTTTATGTAATTTAGATAAACAGTTTGTTTAGGCAGTATCTTCTACCAGATAACCGGATTATACCTTTGATCTAATTTGTTTCAGTATATACTCGTTTTTAGATTTTAAAAAATAGATTAATGATTTTAAATGAAGGAAAATACAAACACAAGCAGTTCAAACTGATGACAAATAATGTAAATTAACACAATTTGAGAAAGACTGTACACATAACCTGCATTGCAGTTATTGTTATTTCAAAGTATTATTAGACAAATGTTTCTTTATACAAAGAAAGTTTGCATTGAAATATTTCAAGCCTGCAGCTTTCTTGATATTATCTACAGTTTTAGGTTCTCACGTATTCTTTATCCAGATATTCTTTGCTGAATATTTTATAATAAATCCGACACCCGGAGCGATGACGTCATACAGGATGTCAATCTTTACTTATTTAAAGTATTTCAGATCTGCAAATACACCTCTTTTACTCAAAACAACCGAATATTAAGGGCAAAAATAATTAGTTTTATGTCGAACTAACTCCTGATAAGTTTCATTATACCAAGTGTCCTAAAATCCCCCCCCCCAATTTCTCATTACTGAAAACTGAATACCTGCAACTAGTATTACATATTCTATAAATAAATGAGTTTACTAAACCACAAAATAAAAGTTTTTTTTTTTTTTTTTAATATAACTTGTCTACCTCCTTTAGAACACTATTATAAAAATTCACAAAGCGTGATCAGATTTAAAAAATAAGGTTTGCCAACGTTCAGTCTTTATATATCCCCATAAAGTGCCCATTAAAAGTTTAAATACCAAAAGTTTTCGAAAGAAATGTGAAAGCTATGCGCCGTGAATACACAAACACCCTCAAGTCAAAAGTACTTGAAATAAGTTATTCTCAGAATAAGATGACTGTTATTGTTATATAATATTGTTTTATTATATATATATCAATAACTTATGATAGTTTTATACATAGATACTTTGGTACAAATACATGTGTTCTACAAATTTGTCATTACAAAAATATTAATATTATTTGTATTCACAGTAGTTTTACACAATAGTGAGACAATCCATTTATTTTATTTAGGGAAAGGGGTGGGGAATAATGAAGATACAAACCAACTTAATAGAGGTTTTTTTTTTTTAAATTTTAATATTATACATTTTTCGGACATTTGCCATCATTTGTGTGTTAAAAATCAAAACACTACATTTCGGGAATAAGAATCAATTCCCGTTATCAAGTGACTAAATACTAAAGAAACGTGAAACTAGAAAAGTCTATTTAAGAAGGATAATTAAATAAGAATTTCTAGTTTCATGTTTCTTTAGTTTTTAGTCACTTGATAACGGGAATTGATTCTTATTCCCGAAACGTCGTGTTTTGATTTTTAACACACAAATGATGGCAAATGTCAGAAAAATGTATAATAATAAAATTGAACTTCCATCATTAACAAATAACTTCAAACAGTTAAAATAGAGGTATTATAAATGTTGCCCCCAAAATACTTTTGGGCTGTTACCAAAATAAACGCAGAGTAGGTTCCGTTTATATGAAAGAAAAATTAATTTATGTAATTATATCTAAATATTTCGTTTTCTGACTGTCTGTTTGTTTGTTATTCTTCTAAATAATTAAATAATTTGTGAAAATAGTTAAGATATAGTATCGTTTCTTAAACAAATATTTAACAGTGTACTAGAAACCAATACTTTAAATGTACATAATAAAATACGATATCTGAAATTTTACGCAATTAATAACAGTTTAAAAAAATTACGTTATTTGCTTTTAAATTATTGACACATGAAATTTCATTTTATATTGTGTAACAAATTCTCGGGCCTTAAATCACTTTACTTGTTGGTTTAATTGTTGTATATTTTAAAGCTATGTCATAGAAGAAGCCGTCTTTATTTGGACTCTTTTCAAATCTTTACGACAGAATTAAATTTTTAAAGAGAAATTAAGAGATTTTCATGCCTGGCTTTATCCCATACTAAATATATTATTACTCAGCTTGGTTTATTATCTACTCGAATTCCTTATTCCACTGGAACTTAGCCACCAACTTCTAGTTAAGAAAACACGTAAATATGGGCCCAACTACAGAAAAGATGTTATTAAGAACTCAAAGTAATAACAAAACCATCAGAAATATGTCAGCTATAATACATTTTACAATAGATGAAACAGTAAAACTTACTGATTACACTACACCCATCATTGAAATGTGATAATTTCCTTACTGATAACATAGAACAGCAAAAATATCCGCAGTGAAAGTGATCTAAAAAAAGCGTTATTTTACTTTAAACGAGGAGATCGAAAATAGATCAGTCAGGACCCTGATTAAACTGTACTATTTTTCAAGCTCTTCTACATCTAATCTATATCCAAAAAAAAATGAATCAGAATAAATTTCAATAGACTTAACTACATTAGTTATACTTCTTCGTGACCTGTGCCGTATTTGAAGTCAGTGGTTCAAACTTTGTAGCTACAGAAGAATAGTCAGAAAATAGTAAATTATCAATTTCTTCTCACACAGTAACAAAACCATGACAAACGCCGATTTGCCCACCAATTTCTTACTCAGATTATTTACGTCAAATTAAAAGGTCGAAAAAATTAAAAAACCTTCCTAAATAAAAGATTATTACCAATATTACAAAATAAAAAAATAACGCGTTTAGATTTAAAACAGTCAAAGGATTTCTGTACATCCACATTTCTCGTCTTAATTGCAGTGGCTAACCGTCCCAGAAATTTCGGAGATCAAGTCCATCTTTCACCCTCCCAGCGATAATCTTTTCAGAGTAATTAAGCTTCCCTCATTATTTTTAAGTCTTCAATCATTTGGTGCCGATGTGGGCAAAAGAGACACCAAAGTCTTAATTGTCGAAACATAGCGGAGCTCTCTCCAAGCCTAAGCATTAGACGGGACTTTTAAAATAAATAAATGTTTAAAAAATATTCATAACGTTTATGTAACATGTTTGTTTTAATGAAAATGATTACTGCCTACAAATTTAATTCAAAAGCTAGGCAGATTATTGGTTAATATTCCCACTTAAGATGGTTCACTTTCAAATTTTGTTTGTATTTGTTTGTTGAACCTGTTTGGATACACTCGAGTTATTGTGTTTTTCTCACTGTAAATCAATATTTTCGACAATGTCATACTCCCTATATATTAATATTCTTGTTTGTTAGTACATTTGCCATCATTTGTGTATAAGAAACAATACACGACGTTTCGAAAGTATAAATCAACTCCCGTTATCAAGTGCCTAACTTACAAACTTAAACATGCAGACAGAACACACGCCTACATAACATAACATAACAACTTTATTGCTTTAAAGTACAGTGTACATAAGCAAGATGTTGACCATTTACAAAAATAACATATTTTATGACATTGTTCATTTTTATCCTTAGTTTTTCTATAACTAACTTTCCGGTGCATTTATAATACTTACAAAAATATTTTTATACCATTATAACACGTAACACAATTTTAGGAATCGAAGTAACCAAATTATACGAACTACAATAATATCAGTACATTAACAAACGAGTTAGTTGTTTGAAGATAGTTTACCAAATTAATTTATTACGTTAAGTTTAAAATAGATTTCCTACGTTTTAGGCTATACATAACAAAATGGTAGATATTTTTCATGGCCTGTACTGAGTTTGAGATTAAGATTGTCTCTATATTATATAAATATTGCACAGAATTGTAATTGTTCAAATATTTATATCTAAAAAGATTATACCCTTGTAGCATTCATAAAATAAATCTGCATTTTTGTTATCGGCAGTCCACTCGCCGTGCCTCTTATCTTCCGTCTCTATCTAAGTACAGAGTACAACGGCTGGTTAGCGAGCCGATCTAAAACCTTTAGCCAGTCTACCTGTAGTCACTCACAATGCCTGACTCTCTTACATAGTTACGTTAGATATAATAATTTTTTTTTTTTCGTTTCTCAAAATTTCTGCTTCAGTTTTCAACGATGTTCATCTACAGTTCTTGTGCGTTTTAGTTCTAAAATGTTTAATAAATTTTCGTTTTCACGGCACAAGCTCACGTGAACTGCGACAGGATTTTCCAGGTACTCACCCTTACAGATTTTATCATGTTTTAAATTTTTGTTAATGCTTTAAAATAATTTATTATTCATCATGTATTCTTAAAAAAAAAAATGTATTTCATGTTTTATTTAATATTTAATGTTCTTTTGAAAATCAATGATTATAAAAATTTACTTTTCTTAAAACATACTTTACAAAACCTTGCAAAGGCACATTTTGAGTTTTGAACAATTATGTGAAATAGGTGCAAACTAATGTTGAACTTTAAATGATCAAAACATCTTATTGAACATGTCAAATATAAAACAATTGGAGAAATCTGTTTTAAATCAGAAAATTTCGTTTTACATACTTTTGCAGATCTTTGCAAGTCTTATACAAGCTTTGTTTCAAACAAAATTATATATATATAAATAGATTTATAATCATCTAAGAAGCTTTTAAGTACAATCTTAACGAATTTCTGTTATACAATCAATTTTCTTTAATTTTGACAAATAACCAGATATTTGCTTTAATAATGAACATTAATGCTACAACATGTCTGATTTTGTACAGACGCTAAAAAACATGTTTTTTGCTATAGCTAATACGCTGGTAGAAGAAACACAGCTAATGATCTAAACATGTTTCGTCCTGTTAACAAAACACGTTTTGTTCAACATAGCTTCAGAGTTTCACGTGCACAAAAGTGATATTACAAAAAACTGACTTTATAGAACTTTAATTAAACTCATATTGTATATGTGCCTAAATTTACTTCAGCGAATATGTTTTTCTTGAAAACTATCTTTTAAATGTAGACTTGTGTAATTAATTATAAAATATATAAAAAATTATTGGGTGGAGCCTGCATGCAAACTTTCGGTCCTAACAACCTCCCAGAGGTTAGTTTCTAAATTAAAACAATTGACGTCAATTATTAAAAATTTAATATTCAAAATTTTCATTTCTTTTCTTTTAAAATAATCTACTCATTTCATAATAAATTCTTTTATATAAAACATAGATATATTTATTGGCCAATATAGCATTTAAGAAATTTATCAAATAAGTTAGATTATGTAACTGTTTTTAGAAAAAAAACTATTATTTCATAAAGTCAAAAGGGGGGAAACAAATATCAGTATCCTGTCATCTTTTTTTTATTTTGTAATTTTTACAATTAAGGGCGTATAATTTTGTTTGGATTAATTATAATCCTGTTAATGGTTAAGCTGTGCTCATTGTCTTTTGTTAAATTTTGTAACTATAAAATATATAAACTAAAAAAAAAGGGGGGGGATAAATTCTCAGAATCTATTGATTAAATTTTTTTTTTATTTAAATTACAATATTTTGTATTAAGGGCGTATAACTTTATTAATTATAAGATTGTTTAATCATAAGCTGTTTATGATAATTTTGTCTCAGGATGTCTTTCTCAGATGTAAATGATAAAATCTGAAACGTTGAAATTTCTTTGTTTAAATAAACTTGAGCCTTGTTAATCACTAAATTTGTTTTGTCTTTTTAATTTTTTTTTTATTTCTAAACATTGTTACCATTTTGGTTCCGCCTTTGTTAAATTTAAGTCCCCTGGTAACATGTTTCTGGTAGCAGAGCGTGGTTAATTTAAAATTCAGGAACCTTAGTTAATTTTCAAAATTTTGCATTGGAACTATCTAAATTTAAATTCAAAATTTTCTTTGTTAAACAAGGCTCATTTTTACGTTTTGCAGCTTTTTCAAATACTGCACAACTGTTGCTGATGAAATTTTTTTTATTTTAAATATTTAAATCTCTATAAATCTATAGTCTCTTTTTTATTATTTATTTATTTTTATAAACACTTACACAAAAACTTCTAAACCAATTTCGATAAATTTTTTTTTTTATTATTATTTTGTCTGCTTAAATATTTTTTTTTATATATATATTTACATACACTGCACTCTAGTCATTCACTGAATTTAATCCAGACAGCGGGCTCATTCGGGAATTCCAAAAAAATTTTAAATAAATAATAAAATCCAAAAATAGTTAAAAACAAAAAAAAAAACAAAAAAAATTCAAAATCTCCTTCAAAAATTTTCTCGAGTTTTCTTTCGCTTGTCTGTATTAATTCATACTTACACACACACATATACACAATAACTACACTACATATAATTCTTGAGTCTTTCTCTGGCTCTTTCACTTCATTTTTATTTTTACATCATCTTAAAAGAAATTTTTTTTATTACTTGGTTTATTTTTTTTTTATTATTATTATCAGCAACAGTTAAAATGGCAGTGGATTTGCTGCGATTAGTGGACTCGTTAAAGAACACGGAGCTTGCTTTTGAATTTTTTTTGGTCATCTTGAAGGAAAATTATTTTTATTTTTTTTTTTAATTTTATCATCATGAGCAATAGGCAAGATGGCGGTGGACTGGTTGATGCAGATGGTGGCACTTTCTTAATAGATAATTCATTGAAATGTTGAACACTCTTTAATAATATATCATTGTGTGCTAAAATTTTTTTTTTTTTTTTTCTTTTCCAAATTATAGGGGCCCAGTTTTATGTAGGACAACATGGTTGGCCTGTTTGCCTTTTCTTAAATTATTTGGTTGTTTGTTATTAGCAGGTCAACATGTTTGTTTCCTAATTTAGTTTTTTTTTATTAGGGTTGAGAAAACCGGAGTTGGGTTTTCTCACATTGTGGGTCACCTTTTATACTGTCTTTTTGCCACACTCTTTTTTTGCTACACTTCTTTCATACTTTTTTTTATAATCACAGCATATTTTGATGAAATTTTTTTTTACATAATTTTTTTGATTAAATTAAATTCCTTTTTTTTGGGGGCACATGATACACATATAAGACCTTAAGTCAAACACCACATGCCCTGCCTTGTGCAGTAAAACAATCTTGACTTCCCAACGTTTCATACTGCTTCTTTGTTTATTTTTTAAAATGGATTATTTGTTTAGACCCTTCAAAATTCTTTTTTCTCACGGAAATTGTTAAGAGCCGTGAATAGTTTAAATTTTTCTTCGTATGGGAGAAGAGGAATTTAAAAAATAAAGACGCTGAGCATGATCTGACCAGTATTGGCTTCAGGAGTTTTTCTTTTATTTTTATTTATTTTTGTATTTAAATGTAAAGGTCGGCTCAGAGGATACTCCCCCCCGTCTGAGTCCGGCCTTTCCTGTAAGTCCAAGGTGCAATGCACTTTCCCTCCCCAGTCCCCGGAGTGGTCACCTCCTCTTGGTATCCCGAGGTGCCACTCCACCCCTTTCCCCCTTGTACCTCAGAGTACAAAGTCAGTTCATGCACAGCAATGTCGACCTTTGCGTCATCCTTCAGCTCTTTCTCTCCTGGGCTTATCCCAATTATAGGTGGGAAGAGCTGAGACGCTATAGAAATTTCAAAATTTAATAAGTAAATGCCAAAAGGAGGCTACACCCTAGAGTGGTGACTATAAAAGCATTATGAAGCGTTGTTCCTATCAGGTGCCCCGTTTCTAAATTTTGTAGGAGGCCCTTCTGGCCCCTTCTTTAGAATCCTTTTGGAGGCCCCTCTGGCCCTTTGTCCCTTTTTTCAAAATTTTGCGGGAGGCCCTTCTGGCCTCTTTTCTGACTCCACCCCAACTCCGTCTTTCGGGGGGGGAGAGCTGTAGCATTCATAAAATAAATCTGCATTTTTGTTATCGGCAGTCCACTCGCCGTGCCTCTTATCTTCCGTCTCTATCTAAGTACAGAGTACAACGGCTGGTTAGCGAGCCGATCTAAAACCTTTAGCCAGTCTACCTGTAGTCACTCACAATGCCTGACTCTCTTACATAGTTACGTTAGATATAATAATTTTTTTTTTCGTTTCTCAAAATTTCTGCTTCAGTTTTCAACGATGTTCATCTACAGTTCTTGTGCGTTTTAGTTCTAAAATGTTTAATAAATTTTCGTTTTCACGGCACAAGCTCACGTGAACTGCGACAGGATTTTCCAGGTACTCACCCTTACAGATTTTATCATGTTTTAAATTTTTGTTAATGCTTTAAAATAATTTATTATTCATCATGTATTCTTAAAAAAAAAATGTATTTCATGTTTTATTTAATATTTAATGTTCTTTTGAAAATCAATGATTATAAAAATTTACTTTTCTTAAAACATACTTTACAAAACCTTGCAAAGGCACATTTTGAGTTTTGAACAATTATGTGAAATAGGTGCAAACTAATGTTGAACTTTAAATGATCAAAACATCTTATTGAACATGTCAAATATAAAACAATTGGAGAAATCTGTTTTAAATCAGAAAATTTCGTTTTACATACTTTTGCAGATCTTTGCAAGTCTTATACAAGCTTTGTTTCAAACAAAATTATATATATATAAATAGATTTATAATCATCTAAGAAGCTTTTAAGTACAATCTTAACGAATTTCTGTTATACAATCAATTTTCTTTAATTTTGACAAATAACCAGATATTTGCTTTAATAATGAACATTAATGCTACAACATGTCTGATTTTGTACAGACGCTAAAAAACATGTTTTTTGCTATAGCTAATACGCTGGTAGAAGAAACACAGCTAATGATCTAAACATGTTTCGTCCTGTTAACAAAACACGTTTTGTTCAACATAGCTTCAGAGTTTCACGTGCACAAAAGTGATATTACAAAAAACTGACTTTATAGAACTTTAATTAAACTCATATTGTATATGTGCCTAAATTTACTTCAGCGAATATGTTTTTCTTGAAAACTATCTTTTAAATGTAGACTTGTGTAATTAATTATAAAATATATAAAAAATTATTGGGTGGAGCCTGCATGCAAACTTTCGGTCCTAACAACCTCCCAGAGGTTAGTTTCTAAATTAAAACAATTGACGTCAATTATTAAAAATTTAATATTCAAAATTTTCATTTCTTTTCTTTTAAAATAATCTACTCATTTCATAATAAATTCTTTTATATAAAACATAGATATATTTATTGGCCAATATAGCATTTAAGAAATTTATCAAATAAGTTAGATTATGTAACTGTTTTTAGAAAAAAAACTATTATTTCATAAAGTCAAAAGGGGGGAAACAAATATCAGTATCCTGTCATCTTTTTTTTATTTTGTAATTTTTACAATTAAGGGCGTATAATTTTGTTTGGATTAATTATAATCCTGTTAATGGTTAAGCTGTGCTCATTGTCTTTTGTTAAATTTTGTAACTATAAAATATATAAACTAAAAAAAAAGGGGGGGGATAAATTCTCAGAATCTATTGATTAAATTTTTTTTTTATTTAAATTACAATATTTTGTATTAAGGGCGTATAACTTTATTAATTATAAGATTGTTTAATCATAAGCTGTTTATGATAATTTTGTCTCAGGATGTCTTTCTCAGATGTAAATGATAAAATCTGAAACGTTGAAATTTCTTTGTTTAAATAAACTTGAGCCTTGTTAATCACTAAATTTGTTTTGTCTTTTTAATTTTTTTTTTATTTCTAAACATTGTTACCATTTTGGTTCCGCCTTTGTTAAATTTAAGTCCCCTGGTAACATGTTTCTGGTAGCAGAGCGTGGTTAATTTAAAATTCTGGAACCTTAGTTAATTTTCAAAATTTTGCATTGGAACTATCTAAATTTAAATTCAAAATTTTCTTTGTTAAACAAGGCTCATTTTTACGTTTTGCAGCTTTTTCAAATACTGCACAACTGTTGCTGATGAAATTTTTTTTATTTTAAATATTTAAATCTCTATAAATCTATAGTCTCTTTTTTATTATTTATTTATTTTTATAAACACTTACACAAAAACTTCTAAACCAATTTCGATAAATTTTTTTTTTTATTATTATTTTGTCTGCTTAAATATTTTTTTTTATATATATATTTACATACACTGCACTCTAGTCATTCACTGAATTTAATCCAGACAGCGGGCTCATTCGGGAATTCCAAAAAAATTTTAAATAAATAATAAAATCCAAAAATAGTTAAAAACAAAAAAAAACAAAAAAAATTCAAAATCTCCTTCAAAAATTTTCTCGAGTTTTCTTTCGCTTGTCTGTATTAATTCATACTTACACACACACATATACACAATAACTACACTACATATAATTCTTGAGTCTTTCTCTGGCTCTTTCACTTCATTTTTATTTTTACATCATCTTAAAAGAAATTTTTTTTATTACTTGGTTTATTTTTTTTTTTATTATTATTATCAGCAACAGTTAAAATGGCAGTGGATTTGCTGCGATTAGTGGACTCGTTAAAGAACACGGAGCTTGCTTTTGAATTTTTTTTGGTCATCTTGAAGGAAAATTATTTTTATTTTTTTTTTTTATTTTATCATCATGAGCAATAGGCAAGATGGCGGTGGACTGGTTGATGCAGATGGTGGCACTTTCTTAATAGATAATTCATTGAAATGTTGAACACTCTTTAATAATATATCATTGTGTGCTAAAATTTTTTTTTTTTTTTTTCTTTTCCAAATTATAGGGGCCCAGTTTTATGTAGGACAACATGGTTGGCCTGTTTGCCTTTTCTTAAATTATTTGGTTGTTTGTTATTAGCAGGTCAACATGTTTGTTTCCTAATTTAGTTTTTTTTTATTAGGGTTGAGAAAACCGGAGTTGGGTTTTCTCACATTGTGGGTCACCTTTTATACTGTCTTTTTGCCACACTCTTTTTTTGCTACACTTCTTTCATACTTTTTTTTATAATCACAGCATATTTTGATGAAATTTTTTTTTACATAATTTTTTTGATTAAATTAAATTCCTTTTTTTTGGGGGCACATGATACACATATAAGACCTTAAGTCAAACACCACATGCCCTGCCTTGTGCAGTAAAACAATCTTGACTTCCCAACGTTTCATACTGCTTCTTTGTTTATTTTTTAAAATGGATTATTTGTTTAGACCCTTCAAAATTCTTTTTTCTCACGGAAATTGTTAAGAGCCGTGAATAGTTTAAATTTTTCTTCGTATGGGAGAAGAGGAATTTAAAAAATAAAGACGCTGAGCATGATCTGACCAGTATTGGCTTCAGGAGTTTTTCTTTTATTTTTATTTATTTTTGTATTTAAATGTAAAGGTCGGCTCAGAGGATACTCCCCCCCGTCTGAGTCCGGCCTTTCCTGTAAGTCCAAGGTGCAATGCACTTTCCCTCCCCAGTCCCCGGAGTGGTCACCTCCTCTTGGTATCCCGAGGTGCCACTCCACCCCTTTCCCCCTTGTACCTCAGAGTACAAAGTCAGTTCATGCACAGCAATGTCGACCTTTGCGTCATCCTTCAGCTCTTTCTCTCCTGGGCTTATCCCAATTATAGGTGGGAAGAGCTGAGACGCTATAGAAATTTCAAAATTTAATAAGTAAATGCCAAAAGGAGGCTACACCCTAGAGTGGTGACTATAAAAGCATTATGAAGCGTTGTTCCTATCAGGTGCCCCGTTTCTAAATTTTGTAGGAGGCCCTTCTGGCCCCTTCTTTAGAATCCTTTTGGAGGCCCCTCTGGCCCTTTGTCCCTTTTTTCAAAATTTTGCGGGAGGCCCTTCTGGCCTCTTTTCTGACTCCACCCCAACTCCGTCTTTCGGGGGGGGAGAGCTGTAGCATTCATAAAATAAATCTGCATTTTTGTTATCGGCAGTCCACTCGCCGTGCCTCTTATCTTCCGTCTCTATCTAAGTACAGAGTACAACGGCTGGTTAGCGAGCCGATCTAAAACCTTTAGCCAGTCTACCTGTAGTCACTCACAATGCCTGACTCTCTTACATAGTTACGTTAGATATAATAATTTTTTTTTTCGTTTCTCAAAATTTCTGCTTCAGTTTTCAACGATGTTCATCTACAGTTCTTGTGCGTTTTAGTTCTAAAATGTTTAATAAATTTTCGTTTTCACGGCACAAGCTCACGTGAACTGCGACAGGATTTTCCAGGTACTCACCCTTACAGATTTTATCATGTTTTAAATTTTTGTTAATGCTTTAAAATAATTTATTATTCATCATGTATTCTTAAAAAAAAAATGTATTTCATGTTTTATTTAATATTTAATGTTCTTTTGAAAATCAATGATTATAAAAATTTACTTTTCTTAAAACATACTTTACAAAACCTTGCAAAGGCACATTTTGAGTTTTGAACAATTATGTGAAATAGGTGCAAACTAATGTTGAACTTTAAATGATCAAAACATCTTATTGAACATGTCAAATATAAAACAATTGGAGAAATCTGTTTTAAATCAGAAAATTTCGTTTTACATACTTTTGCAGATCTTTGCAAGTCTTATACAAGCTTTGTTTCAAACAAAATTATATATATATAAATAGATTTATAATCATCTAAGAAGCTTTTAAGTACAATCTTAACGAATTTCTGTTATACAATCAATTTTCTTTAATTTTGACAAATAACCAGATATTTGCTTTAATAATGAACATTAATGCTACAACATGTCTGATTTTGTACAGACGCTAAAAAACATGTTTTTTGCTATAGCTAATACGCTGGTAGAAGAAACACAGCTAATGATCTAAACATGTTTCGTCCTGTTAACAAAACACGTTTTGTTCAACATAGCTTCAGAGTTTCACGTGCACAAAAGTGATATTACAAAAAACTGACTTTATAGAACTTTAATTAAACTCATATTGTATATGTGCCTAAATTTACTTCAGCGAATATGTTTTTCTTGAAAACTATCTTTTAAATGTAGACTTGTGTAATTAATTATAAAATATATAAAAAATTATTGGGTGGAGCCTGCATGCAAACTTTCGGTCCTAACAACCTCCCAGAGGTTAGTTTCTAAATTAAAACAATTGACGTCAATTATTAAAAATTTAATATTCAAAATTTTCATTTCTTTTCTTTTAAAATAATCTACTCATTTCATAATAAATTCTTTTATATAAAACATAGATATATTTATTGGCCAATATAGCATTTAAGAAATTTATCAAATAAGTTAGATTATGTAACTGTTTTTAGAAAAAAAACTATTATTTCATAAAGTCAAAAGGGGGGAAACAAATATCAGTATCCTGTCATCTTTTTTTTATTTTGTAATTTTTACAATTAAGGGCGTATAATTTTGTTTGGATTAATTATAATCCTGTTAATGGTTAAGCTGTGCTCATTGTCTTTTGTTAAATTTTGTAACTATAAAATATATAAACTAAAAAAAAAAGGGGGGGATAAATTCTCAGAATCTATTGATTAAATTTTTTTTTTATTTAAATTACAATATTTTGTATTAAGGGCGTATAACTTTATTAATTATAAGATTGTTTAATCATAAGCTGTTTATGATAATTTTGTCTCAGGATGTCTTTCTCAGATGTAAATGATAAAATCTGAAACGTTGAAATTTCTTTGTTTAAATAAACTTGAGCCTTGTTAATCACTAAATTTGTTTTGTCTTTTTAATTTTTTTTTTATTTCTAAACATTGTTACCATTTTGGTTCCGCCTTTGTTAAATTTAAGTCCCCTGGTAACACCCTTCACATTCCAACAAAAGGTGAGTTATAGTGTCATTTCCTGTTATGCAGATTGGGCAGATTTCACTGGGGTTAAAGCTATAGTTGTCATTCTGCAATATTAATCTATTATATTTCTTGCCAGCAAGGCGTATTTGAGCGGTAATTCTTATTATGTATAACATGTCTAGAACCTATGTTAAACCTAATGAAAAAAACACCCAGGACAAACCCTGAGCGGTCAAAAACTAAAAAGGAACTCACATGTGATCAGGAAACCACAAGTCAAAAGAGATGAAGAACGATATATATATATATATATATATATATATATATATATGATATATATATGTATATGTATGTATGTATATTGAAATGTAAAATGTTTTCGAAAAAAGAAAGTTTGTTTACGAGTTCCGCTTCATTTCTTGTTTAAATTTCATTGTTAATTATTTTGAAGCCTTCTTATTTTACATCCTGTAATACTTGAACGTAATTAATGCACGAACTTTCTAATTATTAATTACAGTTTTAAAAAATTAAATTTTAATTACTGAGCTACGTATGGAAATTGTGCAACTTTTTTTATTGATAGACTTGAGCAATGCTTACAGGTTGAAAAGTTGGTCTAAAATATTAATTAACAAAAGGGAGGGGGTTAAAAGCAACGTTGTATAATCTGTTATAATAGGTTGTCTTAGCATTGGTCGTTAGAGTCAATTTTGAAGTAATGTATGAAATTTAATATAGGTTACTCTATAATTTTACAAGAATAATATGTAACAATATTTATAAGGCGGGAGGGAATACTTAATACCTGTATCAATGAAAATTTAACGGTTTCATAGACGTTAGAGAGTACGGATATGAGAAGGGATAGTGGGAAAAAACCACATACACCTTAACGAACAAACGGTGTATAAAAACCACATACACCTTAACGAACAAACGGTGTATAAAAACCACATACACCTTAACGAACAAACAGTGTAAAAAACCACATACACCTTAACGAACAAAAGGTGTAAAAACCATATACACCTTAACGAACAAAAGGTTTAAAAAAACCACATACATCTTAACGAACAAAAGGTGTAAAAAAAACCATATACACCTTAACGAACAAACAGTGTAAAAAAACCACTTGCACCTTAACAAACAAAAGGTGTAAAAAAACCACATACATCTTAACGAACAAAATGTGTAAAAAAACCACTTGCACCTTAACAAACAAAAGGTGTAAAAAAACCACATACATCTTAACGAACAAAATGTGTAAAAAAACCACATACACCTTAACGAAAAAACGGTGTATAAAAACCACATACACCTTAACGAACAAAAGGTGTAAAAACCACATACACCTTAACGAACAAAAGGTGTAAAAAAAACAACGATTAATAAATGAAGAAGAAAAACATTAATTATTTGTCTACCAATAAAAATCTTTCCTTCCAAGTATACAAGAAGATGCATAGCATATATTTCGTCATTAGTTATTATGTTTTGTGTTTATCTATATCTACACTTCAAAGAAAGTTTCGAAATCTGTATGTATATATTGTTTTATTACATTCCGAAATAAAAAAGGATTACATTAACTTCCATTTTCTTATTTAAGTCTCTTGGTCTCACACTATCTTCTTTTCAAAGTTGCCATGAATTATCCTTATTGCAGTTTTGATTGGTTCAGAATGTAAGCTTGATGCTAGGTACTGCTCCACGGAGCGATCAAAGTTTGATCAATATCGCTTAAATATTGAAAGTTAAATAAATTTAAAGATTAGAACAATTAATCCCGTCCTAAAACATGATAACATGTTTTAAAGCTAGACAAAGTTAATTGTTGTTTTCATACAAAGAATAATGCATGAAGTGTAATGTTATAAGGAATTAAGTGTTGTTGTTTTTTTGTTTTTTTTGCTAGATTGGTCCGTGATAATTATTTATTTGTTAACTAATATAACTAAATGTGTTCTGTTGCAATGGATATAACAGTGAATATTAGTATCGGGAGGAATCGTCTACATCATACAACACTTGTAATCAGTATTATATGTACCTTGTTTGTGTGAATATATTTTACAAATATATTCTTACGACTGACCATACTTACATTAAAAATGTAGAATTTCTTTTAGTCTGACTATCTGAAAGTCATTCACTAATAACATAAATTGTGCCAAAAATATATATATAAATTCCCGATTTGTTTTAATGAAACCTATATCATTTTTTTCTCTACAAAGTTATTATGGTTTTAATATTATATGTAACGACAATATTGGATTCAAAATTATTCTACTTACAAAAATAAAAATATTGTGTAGTGTAATTTTTATATTTTATAAAAAAACAAAGTGTCGTAGGAGCACGTTTAAGTAATCATTGGCTACGTACAAAGAGACGTTTGGCTTAAATGAAGTGTAACATTGTAGTTTGTAAGTAAAGGAAGGTTCAGAAACTAAGAACAAAGACTCTCAGATTAAAGATTCTGTTTCACATCACTATACCAACTGAGCCAAAGAGATACAAATACGAGAGACGCAGAATAGAAACGTATTCCTTCTTTTGTTTAAACTCAATTAAGAAGATTTCGTAACAGAAGGAAAGACAAAAAGCTTAAAGAACTATATATATGTGGAGAATGTAATTTATTGTAAGAATAGAGTTGAATAATAATTCTACGTTATATATGTAGAAAATGAAAAATACAAATGGTTGTAAGACAAACTTAACAGCAATTTATTAATATAGTAATATATAATTATAATGACCTATAATGTGGTCACAAACAATTTTATTATTTATGTACGACGAGTCATACTCCGATTTTATATGTGTTAGTGTTGTGTTGTGTTACGTGTTTATGTGTTAGTGCGGGCCTGATGAAGCCGACAGTGTTGGGCGAAACAGCGCTGTAGCCAAACTATAATACGGACTGAGGACAACCTCTAAGGTAATTAACTATATTATATATTAAACAGTCCAAGGCAACACATTATACTTTATAAACAGCAATTTATTAATACACGTGATTTTGAGTCAAATATCATTTGGCAAAAATGAAAAATTATGTGCCAGGTAAAGAAATAAACTCATTATCAAATGAATTGTTCATACCAGAGCGGTCATATTTTACCTAAGTTTTTACAAGACATGAGCGTCTATCATATTTTTATTTCATTAGAATGTTGATATTTTTAATGTATAAATCCATTTAAAAGAAACTGTCACCAAACATCCACTGACTTCAATAAAAGGAACTTTATTAACATGGACTGTTTGTTGCGTTATTTGACTGGAACATTGAAATTCATGAGGTAGTGTTTTGGTACCTGTAAATCGAAAATTGTTATAGATCCTAATGTAATTTATTTCTGCTTTTATGAGCTCTGAAAAAAAAGAGTGTAATCTGAAGTCCAACAATCAAAATCAGTGGAGTTTAATCATGGAATGAAAATTTGGATACTTTTCTATTTAACAGCCCATTCCGACGATTTTAAAACATTTTTTTCAAAATTTTATATTATAACTACATACAATAATGAAGATGTTTATAATAAAATATACAACTATTTATATTATTTAATGTAGGCTAAGCTACATAATGTTGGAAGTGAAAAATCCTGCTTCATCAACGCTGGCTATGTATTGAGTCTGATTATTTTATACAATTAAATAAAAAGAAGTTTTCTCCTTGATACCACAATAATAAACAATATTGTTTATGTATCTACATATCTCCTTTAAGCTTCTTGATAATTTATTTGTTTATTTTATAATTGTTTATTGTTTTATATTTTTGTCTAATTATTTTATTCATAGCTTTTTTATTAAAAAACGTGCAATGGAATGTTCACATTTAATTTAATCTATTAATTACCTTATCATACAGAGCTCAGTAACAGGGAGATGGAAAAATGGAAAGTAAAATCTAACTCATCGAGTTATGAAACGAGAAAATAGACTTTTATAGAAAAATCGTAAAGTCACATATTGTCCAAGTTTAAATGCTTTGTTCTCATCAGTAAGTGGATAATATAAAGATTACCTTTATAAATAAAAGTTTGAACCATTGAATAGAGTAAGAAGAACAATCACGTCACTGATATTACAAGTATAAATGGGGATGTTATTAGAACAAGAGGTATGAAACGAGACGAGAGTAAGTCACAAATATAAGAGTGTAATAATATACCTCTAGTACTTCATTAAAAATCGCGTATAAATTACACTAATAGATGAACCGTATTTAAATGTTAAACCAAATATTCTATAAATGGTTTTGAATTCATCTTAATATTCTATAGTACATCAGAATTAGAATGAATGGAGTATATTTACAAAGATGTTCTTTTCATACATTTATCTAATATTCTTCCCAGTCTAAAACAATGGGAAAGCTGTTAAAAGTATACTTTGGTAATAATAGTACATAAAAAAAACCTGTATTTTTTAATTGAAAATGTTTTTAACTTAATGGAAAGGTACTGTATATGTCTACGTATTGGGGAAATCTTGCTTCTAATGTAACTAATGTATCTTCCACCTTTCCTAGTTGCCCTGTTGTTTAATTTTTTTTTTTTTAAGGTGTAAGAGATTTTGCTTGATTTGAAAACAATTCTAGAAACGGATTATAGCACTAGCTGGTCGAATCAAACTTACGTTTTGACTCCATTACATACAAAACTAAGACCCAAAAACTTTGAATGAATCTAGTGGTGTATAAGAAAAACGTTAGGGTGAGCGTATTTTAACACAATATATACGTGAGTGTAATTTAGGATTTTTAATATTTTGCACAATTTTCATAATTTAAAGGTATATGGAATAATAAAAATCTCAAAATTGGAAGATGCTTTCCAATTTATTAATGAAAAGATAAAAGTTAACAAAATCAGGGTTATTTACGAGGTTATGTTCTTCATAAAACCTATCAACTCATCGAAAATTATTCATTTTATAATATCTTGTAAATAAAACCATGAGATTATAATAAAGATCTCTAAACTTATTTATTATTTACTCATGTTATGGCGTAGGAAGTTCAGGTAAATGTCTTTTATTTATAAGTGATGTTATATATATATAAGCCAAATACCACTCACTTACTGATCGCTATATCTCAAGAACGACAAATCTTATGAACTTGAAACTTGGCATAGTTGTTCCACTTAAGCTAGAGAAGTGCAATAAGAAGGGATTTCAAAACATTTTGGGTTTCACCGTAGATATCGCGAAAAAACCGCGATAAGTAAACGATACGTTTTCCCCTAAACCTCTTGCAATTTGGCACATACATTATCTTTGGTGACTAGGCGATCGCTAAGAAAGGGTTTGTGAAGAAAGACGCTGGGGGGGGGGCAAAAAGTCCAAAACTGACAGACTGATCGCAATTTCTCAAGTACGACAAAATGTATGAACCTGAAAGGGGTTCCATAAGCTCTAGATGTGCATTAAGAAAGGGATTTCCAAAATTACTGCTTTAAGCAAAAGGTAAAAAAGCCTAATGTGTTGCCTTGGACTGTTTAATATATATCCAGCCATACTCCAATTTTATATGTGTTAGTGTGTGTTATGTTACGTGTCTATGTGTTAGTGCGGGCCTGATGAAGCCGACAGTGTTCGGCGAAACAGCGCTGTAGCTATAACTAATATACGGACTGAGGACAACCTCTAAGGTAATTAACTATATTAGTAAAAAAGCCGAAAAACAGTGTTTTCTGCTTATTGCAAATGAAGATCCCAAACTGTTCCAGTCTCTGTATTCATAACAGACTGACGTGTAGCTTAATACACTGTTATACTTAATAAACATTGCTTAATACTTTTATATTTGAATGACACTCACACTGTTTCAATGTATTGGATCTGAGGTCATGTGTAACGTTAGTTTTATGTGATAGTTATTTACTGAATTTTTTTTATTTTAAATTAATCAAGGAATATATAAACATGTTGTGACATTCCTATAATTTAATAATTGTTACTTAAAAATGGAAAAGTGTGTTTAAACTGGTGTTGTTAATGATCTCAAATTTATCCTCTTTCGACAGCTGCGTTTATATTGTTCTGTGTCTTGGAATGTTTTATTTTTAATTATCGTAGGCCCTTAGATAAAAAGAAATCATGGTGTCCGTATATGGAAAATTAGATTTCATTTTTGAAAATAAAAGCTCTTAATTACTTTTTCCATCGTTTAATGGAATCAAATACGTGTTAAGTGTTTTATAATTGTCTTTTAACGACTAAAGTGAAAAGAGGAATTTAATATAACTCTAATAAAAAGATATCTGGTCATTTGTGTCAACGGTTGTAAACGTAATGGAATGGAATCACATTTATAAATGTTTCCTCATTATGTACTGTTTAGGTTTCTTGTTGAAATGTAAGGAATTTTTAAAAGAGGTAGTTGCAATTAATTACATGTTAGCATGTAATTTCACGAAGAATAAAGCAACATTTCATAATTTTTCATCTAAACCTACAAATATAAAATCATTGAATTACTTATCATTCCTGTTAAAGTAAATTTCCAATGAATGAATTACCACTATTCCTAGAGACAAATAAGAGCAACAGGAGGCCTACATTACATTCCTATTCTAATCCCGGATTTCAATCAGAAAATAATAAAATTAATATATTTCCCGATACATTTGATAATGGTTTCGCTTATCAAACTAATTGTAAATTATCATAATAACCAAGAAATTTTTTATATAAACATAACACGATATATTATAAGCAGCATATTTTTATTGCAAAAAAGAAACTATTTAAATTGAGTCGTATAAATAATTATCACAAATAGATTTATAGTATAGAATAATAAATTTAAAAGGTAGGATGTAATTATAGTTTTACGTGGAAATACTATTTTTTGGTCTTTTGTGTTCAATTTTTGAGTCTTGAACCAATGTTTTCCCACATTAAATACAATAACTCTGTATTGCAACATTTGTACCTTTTGTTTCAGATCCCACAGATGAAAAGTTGGGAAATAATTTGTCATTCAGACAGAGAAGTACACAAATTCAGCAAATTTATTGAAAGACTGTATATTGTGTAAATGATTTACTTCTCAGCGATTGTAGGGCAATTAAACCTCTCATTAATTGTAAAGGTTTTAGGTAAGACATTATGTTTGAAGACTAACTATCTGAAATGTAATTAATATTGAGGAGGGTTTGTTAAGAGGTATTATTTAAATTTTTTAATGTTTGTAAACATTTTAACACAATTTAGAAAAGAAACTGTTTTAGGTGTATCGACATCTTATGTAACCAAATTTCTATATTTAAACTTATGAGGGAAAATATGAACCAAATATTTAAGGAAAAATCTAGCAATTAGTCGGTTTTATAGCCTAAAACCCCAAATACCTTATAGATTCATGAAGTATCTGGGTAAAAGGCTAGTTATTTTGCTGATGTAATTTAAATACATAAATTTACCAAATAAAAAAAACACTTCTGGATTTTTTTTTTTTTTTTTTAACGTTTATTTTTAAAAGTGTAAAAACACTTTGTTTTGCTCACTCTTACATTTTATTTCAGTTCTTATAAACTAATTTCAGAACGAAGATTGTTGGAATTTAATGTTACATGTGAATACATTCACCAATTTCGTAGAGGACTGTACAAAGTGTAAAATGATTTCTTGTCATTTCTTATAGATAGTGTTTTTAACAATGTCTATTGGAGATGAACGCTGTGGTAACTTAGTCTTTGACAAGTTAAATAGTGTTATTAGCAATGTCTATTAGATATTATGGCTGTGGTAAATAGGTTATGACAAGGTAAATAGTATTGTTAGCAATGTCTATTGGAGATGAACGCTGTGGTAACTTTAAGTCTTTGACAAGTTAAATAGTGTTGTTAGCAATGTCTATTGGAGATGAACGCTGTGGTAACTTTAAGTCTTTGACAAGTTAAATAGTGTTGTTAGCAATGTCTATTGGAGATGAACGCTGTGGTAACTTTAAGTCTTTGACAAGTTAAATAGTGTTGTTAGCAATGTGTATTGGAGATGAACGCTGTGGTAACTTAAGTCTTTGACAAGTTAAATAGTATTGTTAGCAATGTCTATTAGATATTATCGCTGTGGTAAATAGGTTATGATAAGGTAAATATTATTGTTAGCAATGTCTATTAGATATTATTGCTGTGGTAAATAGGTAAATAGTGTTATTTAAATTTAATTGTTAATTTCATACTGTAGTAGGGTTTTTGTAAACTTTTAACTTAATTTCTAAATGGATTTAACGTTTTCACTCTTACATGTGATTCGGATATCATAGATATCATTAAGGTCTACATTAGAATAAATTTTGTCAAGTTGTGTTTTCAAATGGGCGTTGAAGTCTTCATAATCCAACCGGCACATTATTTCATATTCACTTTACCTAGCTTTTAAATATTCATCCTTTAACCGCAAACAAAACGTTTAAGGTATTTACGTACCCCATTTTGATGATATTAGGTTATGTTTCCTTAAAGTTAAAATAAGACATTTATATATTACTAGCATCTCCCGTCGCGGCTTTGACCGCGAATCATTCAAGTTGTAATCTATACGTTTATTAAATCGCATGTTTTGATAAAAAAGTTTAATATTACTTTAATCCGGCTAATTTTAATGTAGTGTGTAATATTTAAGAATACAGAATTTGTGAATTGAATGATAGAGTAATTTCAGAAACAGAATATTTTTTTCTAAATCTGTTATTTTCATCATGTTTACTCATCAATAACTTAAAGTTACTAAAGTTGAAAAATATCAAAAGGCAAAGTAAACAACAACAAAAATTCGTAATTATTCTAGTTATAGTTAAATTATATTATACTATTTATGAATTCATACTATAAAATATTAAAGAAAAATTTATTATTTCACAATTCAAATAAAAAAAATTGAACTAAAAATGTACTTATTTAGTATTTAGGACCTCTTTGTAAACTACATTTGTTGTCTTCCCTTTAGGTGCTAAAATCACTAAATTATTAGAAGAACTGACCCTAGAAGCAACAACTTACAATTGATCATGAGAAAAACAGTCTTCTCTTAAATCAACTCCTGCAAATTTTAATGTTTGTCCTTGAGATTTATTAATAGACATAGCAAAGCATATCTTCAGAGGAAATTGAAGTCTTTTAAACTGGAAAGGGTACTCGGATGGGATTAGTGGTATTCTAGGTATAAAAACAGATTCACCTCGAGCACAATCAGTAAATATTGTAGCTTCTATAAAATTTTCTTTAAAGCAGTTACTTGTAGTTCCATTGCATAGTTTTGGAGGGTTTAAATTTCGTAATAAATCTCGAACAAAACTGAAATTTTAAACGCACACTGACTATAATCATAAACACTGATTTGGAGTACTGAGTGGTATTTCCCATCTACGCATCTAAACATGCACGCATGCAGGTATACAAAAGAATACCTGCATTCGTGCATGTTTAGATCTGTACCTAAAGTACACACAGTATAGTATATTATACATTTGGTTTAGAATCGAGAAACAACTTGACCTATTCTAAGAGAATAAACTTTATAATCAGCCTAGTTGCTTAATAAAATTTGTTTTTCTTTTTCTATTTAATACCCTTTAAAATTAAAATTTCGCAAAATTATTTCTTAGTGAGCGTCTATGACCTCATGCAAATGTGCCTTTAAATTTTGGTATCAATATCTTTGTTGGTTTTTGCTCTACGTTGATTCTCTGTCAGTCATTCATTCAATCAGTCAGGACAAAGCCGTTTATATATATAGTGATTATGTTGACACATGTGTATTTTTAAAGACATTGCCTGCCACAAGGGACTTTTCTTGTACTCACCAGTATCCAAGAGAGAGCAAAAGCTGTAAGCTTTTCTTCGAATAGTCATAAATATATACTCATTTAAACCTAATAAGTACTAAATTCCTTACTTAAAATACTATTGTAATATGTGTTTTACCTTAACTTTTGTTTTTTATGTTGTTCTTATTGTAATTACGTTTTACTAATTAATTACATTTCTGTGATAAAACAAGTGACTTCGATAGATGATTGGATAAGAAAAAGTTGGCTCCTGTATTTAGTCTCTGTATTTAACTTGATTTTTTTTTAATCCAGACATCATATCTTTGCAATAAACAGAGACATTATATTTGCCATTGCATTAAAAATGATTTTTTATAATTCAGAAGATAAATAGATATTGAGTTAAATCCACTGTTAACATAGAAAGGAAAAGTTCAAATGAGATATTGTTTATTTTTATTATTTAAGAATATGACACAACTATAGCAACAATGTTGTCCTAGCTTTAAATGTTTCATCTATGAACTGTACAAAATTAAATTTAAACCAATATGTCGGCCAATTATTACGTTTCATCAGTGACAGGTCCTGTAGTCCTTCGTTTGGCAATGTACACTTCTCTCGCTTTGCTTTAATTGGTAACTCTGGGTAGGCAGATATCGAAATTATTGTTCATGAAACTTATTACAAAATTACTGTTTTAAAACAATAAAACATGATTAAAACATCGGATTTAGGGCTAGTATTTGTGATACTCTATTACATTCGAAGCAATAATGAAGTGTTTGCACTCAACCTTATTACATTCTAATATTTTATCTGAAATTTTTGGAGTGATGCATTTCAAATTTCACTTTATATTATTTTTAGGATTTTGAGTTCTCAGTGGCTGCAAGTGATGGAAAATTTGATTTAAAATTGTTTAAGCAAATTTTGATACATTTTAATTATTTTAAATGTCTTACGGCATCCCGGATAATTTTCTACGATCTCGGTACCCTTTCAGTATATTTAAATGTAACATATTTGCAAATTAAGATAGTCCGTGCACTGTTTCTGCTTCATTTATTGTATAATTTTCATTTATTATTATTCTCAAGCATTCATACTTTACATCCTGTAACTCTTGCACATAATTATGGTATGAATTTTGAAATTAGAGGTTAGGAAGTTATGCAAAATATTTTTCTAATTAACAAACTTTATTAAAAGAGGCAGATATATATTGGAGCAATGCTCTCAGGTAGAAAATTGCTTTTATTAATTACTTGAAGGGGGGATGGTTGCACAGGGGAGAGGGGGTGGACATCGTTGCATAATCCGTTATATAAGATCACAGCTTATTACAATATATTGCTTAATATAATTTAAATTTCAAAAATGAGATTTACTTTTTTGTAACAATTTACACATACTTTGAAATATTAATAAAACTAAGTTATTGTTTAAAAAATAATCCAATTTTTATATGATTGCTTTAACCTGTAGCATTCAAGGGGGAAATTAACAAGTTTAGAAGATAGTACTGGGCTCGGAATGAATGGTCATGTCAAGTAATGAAAACTTTAATTAGCTCAGTTTTTTTGACCTTACCTTCTTTTGAAAACTTTTGGTACCTGAGTTAACTATTTACAAGAAATGAAAAACAGATTAACATATATAACAAACTAGTTTATTAAAAAAAAAACAAATGTTATATATATGTGTGTATTAAAAAATGGATACGCCCTTAAAGAAAATTTTACAACAATTAAAAAAACCCACCCCAAAAAGAAAATTAAAATTTAGTAAACCCTCCCTTTTATTTAAAATTACAAAATATTTTTATTAAACAATAATAATCATAACAAATGTTTTGTGGTTGACAAAATTACAACAGGTTGTCCTTAAGACTATATTATTACAAGGAGTGCAAAGAAATAAAAATTTAAAAAAATAAATGGTTACATGTACATTATTTTATTACTACGTTGGCCAACATTAAAAAGAAACTAATTTATTAGGAAATTTTGCAAAGAAATGTTTTTTATTGACGTCAATTTTTACAAATTTAGAATATTAACCCCTTTGGGGTCGTGAAGCCGAAAGTCGCTAGCATATCCCATCCTATAATATTTTTTTGTTTTCTAATAATTAATTTATATTATCTCTTTTTTATACATTAAAGCCTAAAACATTTTACAAAAGAAAATTGACAATTAAATTCATTAACCAACTTAGTGAGTTCAAGTTCCTTTTGGTTTTTTCACTTTCACATTTCGTAGAATTTTTGGAAAGTTTTTTATATTTTTTTTTATTTTGACTGGGGACTTGGTTGAAATGTCTTGTGACTGAAATTTTGTAACTTGAACTCGAACTTGAATCAGCTTGAGCTGAGAAATATACAGCTGGATAATAAATGTGCTTATAAATTCATAGTTTATATATTTCATGTTAAACCTGTGAGAGCAATTATTGAATTACAATAAACATATATGAAATCATCGTTACTTGGTCCACACGCAAGAATGACTTTTTCTACTCAAATATTAAAAAACAAAAAAAAAACAAAAAAAGTTATTTGAAACGGTGAAAAGAAGAAATTTCAGGAATAGGTCTTGTCCTAGATTAAGCAATCACATAATAGATACTCAGATAATTTACCCTTTTTCCTGATTCCAATAAAACTTGGACAACTGTTTTCTGTTGAGTCGAATAACTAAAATTGGCTCCACAAAAGTTCAACTTCTAACCCATGGGATAGAGACTCCAGTAGAAATCACAGTAACTTAATTCAGCAGGAAAATGTTAGCTATTTTAAAGAGATTAATTAATAGTCCATTACACTAACCCCGCTTTTACAAATTTGAGAAATTCTTTACTAATAACTCACAGCAATGAAAAATTGCAAAATGGAAGTGTTGATAATTGGGTTTAAGGAAGAAGAAGTTGATTTTGGGGAATGAAGAAGGAGGACATTTTGGAATCTGCTTCAAATCTACTGTTTTATACCCCACCACACTATTCATTAAATATTTTTACAAACAAAATTAACTATAAAATATAATTCCATGTAATTTATTACCACGCCATTTTAGAGTGTGTGTTAGAGACTTAACGGTATTGGTTATACTTGTTTGTGACTTTCGGCAAGATTTCAATACCAAATGTTAGTTCTCTGTTTCAAAATTTATAACTACAGACATACTAGAGTAAAATCATTAATGTCTTGTCAGAGAGTAACAAAACCCCGATATATACAATTTTTGTAAATACAAAATGACAAAATATAAACACTTTTTAATGTAAAAAAATAACGTCTTTGGATTTAAATAAACCAAACAGTTTATGTACATCCCCCTCCTTATCTTAACAGAAGTTGTTAATTATAGAAAAACGTTTTCTACCTGCAAGAATAAACGAAAACTTCTTAAATTTGTTTTACTTATAACTTTTAGACGTAACTAATTAAAAGAAATCTAAACTTTAGTAAAAGTCATTAATAATTTTACAGTTTCAGTTGTGTCGGTCAGAATATTAAATCTGGATTAAACATTCATTTACACTTTTATAAGGAACTTTATAAACATTTTCCTTTCTCTAAATAATGGCTATGATATAATTATTTTAATAGTTGTAGCATGAGTTGTGTAATTTGTAAAACACCAAATCTAAAACATTGATAAATTGATGCGAATGTTATTAAATTTAAAACAATAAAATCAGCTTCAATTTTATTAATTTAATTTACAATGTAAGAGACTAAACCTGTTTTAAAAAAACCTCATAGAAGTGAATGAAATCTAACATTATTTAGTTATAATATATGGAAAATATATAATTGTGTAACAAAAATATTCTCGAGCTCAACCAAGAATGAAAATCTGAGTTTAATCTAAATATTACAAAAACTAACACGTACTTCTTTTTGAGTTATGTTCTTGAATTTATTTTTCAAGAAATTTAACTGTATAACTCAATATAGATGAGTATTTTGTCTCCATACTCAGCGGTTTAAAAAATAAATATAAACAATAATTTGGTTACATACAACAAAACTAATAAACCAAAGAAATGAAATAATGAAACTTTCCTATTGTGTAGGTAATGTAACCTATATATCCGGGAAATTAATTATTATAAATTTATTCTTAGACAAAAATTCTAAACTAAAATTCATCAACATTTTATTTACAAAATTTAAAATGTCCACAATGTTAGATATTTGTTTTATAAAATATTTAGAACATCAAAAACGTGCTTTTAGACTTTCTTAATTCTTTATTTAATTAATTTATACTCTTAAATAATCATAGTTTATTAGATAATTTCATCCTGTCTTTTCAATCTCTTGCTTTTCATGTGTTCAAAATAAGATTAAAATTAATCCAAAAATCTTGTGGTAATCTAAAGCTACCAGAATGGAATCTTAGCATTCATTGACAAGGTTAACTCGTACTATGTATCATAGGAGATATACATTATGTTACACATTATACACTGCTTTAACAGTAGGTGGATGTTTTTGAGTACACTTTAAAATGAAGTTTAAAAATTTTAAAATGGTATGAAATTACAAAGATCTCTCACTCATTCACAAAACCAAATATTAAACAATAAACACCTGACATACTTCTTGTTTTTATTTATTAACTTGTTCCATTTAAATTACGATAATATTGCAATATTGCAAGTTATCAAGTAGTTGGTATTTTACACCTCTTTCTCAAGAAATACATCTAACACATCGCCTCCGTAAGAGAGAAAATATCATCGTGGGAAACTAGCACGTTTATGTTACTTCTGAAAAATACTCAACTTTGATTTCTCTCGAGTTTTATTTTAGAGGCCTGATAGTGATATTACCATATTACAAGTGAAACAACAAACTTCATACTACTTTAAAAAATATAATATGTGTTTATGTGTCGCGAAACTTAACTTTTGAACTTCCACATTTTCTGAGTATTTAATCGAAATATGTTTTGCCCAGTTTGTAATATTACTCCTGAGACAAACTCCACGGTTCACTATCAATTTTTAATTGAGCTTCTACATTGTCTACAAATAAAGAAAATTTGATATAAATCGTTATTACGTATGTCTCAACATTCACAATACCTTTATATTCTAAGTTAGAAATCTAAACTTTGCAAGTGTGAGAAGGTTAGTGCAATATTACCGCATCATTTATTGTTATATTTTCAATATTTGAATATTAATGATATTTTGAAAAACAATAATTAAAATTTAAATGTAATATTTACGCAATAAATATAAAATCGTTTATTTTTTTGTTTAAAAACTTTAAAAACTTACATGTTAATTACATAAGGTTTTTACTTGATGAGTTACTCTATATGTTAATAATCCAGATATTGCTGTGTCTTTGTGATTAGATCCTTTATAAACGACTCACTTGAAAATTTTAGGCAAACGTGACTAATTCATATAACATTGAATTTAGCAGTATTATAACTTTTTTAAGTGTTGCAAAGTAAACTACACTTGAATAGAAATTTAATCAATATCATTTTATCCATCATTTATTTGATATGAAAGTAATATATTTAAAATAGCAGATATTTAGAGTTTCAAATGTTGTAGCTTTGTTAGTAATGTTAAAAGTTGAAATATGATTTGGGGGGAGAGAGAGACATTAGGAACTATTATTTAACAACTTCAACAAAATAAGATTATACAAGTTAGAGCAGATATACGTGAATTTAAATGAATATTTTCTAAAGAACATAGTAAAAAAAAGGAGAAATATCGATTTATGAAAAATAATTCATAGTTTGTATCGAATATTCTCTGAATCAATACGAGATATATTTATTGTAGTAATATTCAGGTCACCTGGAAGTTTGTCATCTAATATCTCAATCGCAGCCTGACAAGATCAAACAGTTTTAGTTGATAATATAGTTAATTACCTTAGAGGTTGTCCTCAGTCCGTATATTGGTTTTAGCTACCTAAAATAAATATAATACCTATATTATATATTAAACAGTCCAAGGCAACACATTATACAAAGTTTTAGTTGAGTTGCGTAAGTGTTCAGTGAGATTTTAATAATTATCGCTTACACACCTTTTGAGTGATATAAAGATTTGGGATGGAAAAAATAAACCCATACAGCTAAAAATATGATAGCCAGAATTATTCAAAAACTTTAAGTTAAATTTGCAACAAGTGTGCACAAAGTGATTAGATTTTAGTTAATATTGTTAGTGGGTTTCCTAATATGTCAAAGTTCATTATGGTATTGCACGCGTGATTACATACAGATAGGAAAGAATATATTTAGTGTCGCAATTTAAGAGGAATCTAAAGAGAGAATGAAATGTCGTATACTACCGTTAATATCAATTTAATTATTTAGTTTTAATGATTATAAGAAAGTATTAACATGGTGAAAATATTTCAATAAAGTTATTTTATTGGTTATCGACGTTTCTAATCCCACGTTTAATAAAAATCAACATCGATGTACGTTTACACAGTTAGTCACAATATTATTTCAGAAAGGCGAATTCAAATGTATATAAACCTTTTAAGTAACATTTTTAGCAAGGTATGACTACTAAATAACGTGGGGTTGAACACAATTTCAAAACGTTTGGTTAGTGTGATGCAGAAGTTAATGCTTTGTCCCACATAAAACGGAGAAACCGTTTTAATGTTGTAAACATAATTAGCATGACCTTAACCTCTAAACAAAAATATGACATTTGATTTTTAATTAATCTATTAATTAATAATAATCTGAAATAATTTTCTGAAAATAATTTTACACTGACTAATAATAAAATAGCACTTGTTCAGGATAATCAAAGAGGGAATTTTTTTTAAAGTAATCAGTTAAATTATAAATAATGAACTTTAATGTAATAGCAGATATTTCTTGTTGAAACGTCATATTCAAGGATAAAATAAAGCAAAAGCTTAAAGTTTCAAATATATAATAGTAGTCTATAAATGAGCTACAATTGTTTCGCCTTGCGGCATCGTCGGGCAATATTTGAAACATTAAGCTTTTGCTTTATTTTATCCTTATAAATAATGTATCAAGACTCTGAGAGATACATAGGTTTAAATATTGACTATTAAATCTTATAATTTAAGTATTAAATATTACTATTTAATACACGGAATGGAGATATTTTACGAATATGTCAAAATATGTAATGTCTCACTTCACGTGTTTAACAAATGATGTGACTAGCCATTATTGAAAATACATTACTGTAAACAAGGCAAGGTATAGGGGGTTGTCTACAGCATACACCACCTGTTTCGTCTTCGGTAAAAGAAGTGTTATTAACCTGAGAGTATACGAGTATACATTTATATGTTACAGATGTATGTTTCACAAGGCATGCAATACAAGTTTCCCAACATTTACCCAAACTCGTAATTCAAAGAACGGGATTCGCTGTATCCCTTACTGAACTGTTGGTCACAATTTGAAGATCTTTCGAGGAGTATGCTTTTATAACGTATTCCATGTTTGTTAATGATTAGGCATTTGCAGGCATGTTGGTGATTCCAGATAGTAGATATATAGATCATTCAATTGAAATCCACATTTAATTAATTATGATTTGAGTTGGTTATCTGGTACTGTAGCTGTAAAGAGCGAGAAAGTAGTTGATTGATAACGAAAAAGCCAAATGTTAAAATTTGTAAAACAAAACGTAAGATAATTAAACTGGTTTATCACCTAATTTTCTGATCAACTAAAGTGAAAGAAATTGTTCAGTTTAATTTTAGTTTTAATCTGATTCGTATCATTTATTACATTAACTACTAATTAGTTAAGTCGAAATTTATTTCCAACTAACCAAATCTTCTCCCACTCGTCAGATCAGCTGATTATGATCTTGTTCTAGTTTTGGTTAGATTTTTTGACGTTTATAATTTTCTCTCTATTTAGTTAAGGTACTGATCTCTACAGGATTATTTGGGCAATTATATTTTTCCAGTAGAGTAGTCTCTCTCTCCGCGGAGAAGGAGGAAGGATTGTGTATTTATATTGTAGGGGCTTTACTGTCGCCCACGGTTAAACCATAGTCCTCATCAAAATCCTTTTGGCCACTATTGTAAGTACCACTCAAATGGAGGTAAATATAAATATTTCAATTATAAGCTTAGCACTGAATATTTGTAATTTAAAAAGATTTATCCAATTAAAAGAAAAAACATAAAAGGAAAGTAACTATCTTAATTGAGATTTTGTATGGAATCCCGTAATTAATATTTAGGTTTCCATTTGGAAATATTAAATAATACGTTTTTGGGACAAATGTTTTTCTAGTGATATTGCGCAATATATTAAAGCTTAACCATTTCCTAAATTAATTAATCTTTATTGATATTTTGTATAACGTCACAGACTTTATTAACCCTGTGTATTTAAGCTTTCACTTGTGATGCATAATAAACTAAGTAATACATTATAGACAAAAGTATTTCGATCAATAACACGTTTGGATACAGGTGACCTTGCATTGCCAGCGGTTTATCGCACAACTAAGTCCTGATCACTGAGTGAGGATGCATTCTATTTCTACGCAACAACTAAGACTGATGAAGTGTGACGAAAGTATTTATGTAAAGTTACAGAACTATATACTGCCTTTACTTTTTCTACAATCACCTTGGTTAAAGGAAAACAAAATCTCTAACAAACATATTGCTTTTATGTGTTTGATTGTGTTCATAACTTACAAAGGACTTGTTGAAGTTACATCAGAAATATTTGAACTAAACAACCCAACCATTACTAAAGTCTTGCAGTTGTCTTTTTCCATCTTTACAAACCTAATCACACCTAATTTATTTATCTACTATCAAATTTTGAAAAGAAGAGTTGCAGTACAATTTGCTGAGAATCAGAAAACAATTGACAAAACTTTAGGAATCTGTAATCTCCCAATAACCAACATTCAGATTGTAACGCTTATCCTGGTGCTGATCCTTGGAATCATTTTGTTTTATTTTTATATTGAAGTTATATTACATCATCATATACTATTC